>VWYH01008549.1:101496-267192 GCA_013399365.1 Pampusana beccarii | reverse complement strand
AGGCCGCGGCCGCTCTGCCGGGTCCTCGCTGCCGCCCAGGCTGCGGGCACGGCCGCCACCCCGCCCGCGGTGCGCCGGGGGGACGCTGAGGGGAGAGGCAGAAAAGACGCGGGGAGACTCTCCCTTCCTCTTCCCCCACCGGCACTTCCCGTTTCCGAGCCCTCTTGCCGCTGCCCGCCGGCTGCCCGCAGCACCGGCCCCGTCCGCCCGAAGAGCGGCTCCGTGCCGGGCCTTCCCTTCCCCTGGCCATCCCGGCCGTGTCACCCCCGCGGGCTCTGGGACGAGATGGGGTACGGGAGAGGAGCGGGGGGGGCGGAATGAGGAAAGCTGTTTTACTTCCTGTTAGGAGACGATAATTGGGGAAGTGTAAGGTCAGGGAGCAGAGGGGCTGTGTTAACAAGATGTACATGCAATCTCTTTTTATGGCAATTGCGAACTTCTTAGATTTAAGGCAGATATTTACAGAAAAAACCTCCCAAGGAGCAGGGTGTCTTGTGAGACCTCAGTTATCAGTGCTACATGTCTTCCTCCGCTGGATCCAGCCTCAAGGCAGCTGCCTGTTTCAGAGCCAGGGTGTGGTGGGTTGTGTATATGCTGCTGGTGTCTTTATGTAATGCGCAGTATTATTCATTTCTGACTTGAAAAATGTAGGTTTTCGTGGCTGTGGAAGCTGTGAGGTGACTTAAATGTGGGAGACATCAAAGAAATGATGTTTCAAACTTATCTGAAGTTACAAGAAGGATGTCAAAAATATGTAGTTATAATAAGACAGATTTTCTGCATGTTTGAGATTAATAGGAGCATGTTTCAGAGCTACAGATGCGCTATACACCATGAGATCCATAAAGCTAGGATTTCACTATTTTTTTCCCAAGAGGCTTTAAGACTGTGCCCTCTTCTACCTAATTTACGGTCAAATACTGCCTCTCTCATGGTACAAGTAGTAATGGAATTAGGAAGTATATGTGGTAATCCATGATTCTTTCAGGCTGTTACAGAAAACACAAGTCCCTTTAATCCAGTATGCTATTACTAGAGGATTCATTTGAAAATACTTAGACCACAGGTTACCTTAGCATCACAGAATGGCTGAGGTAGGAAGGGGCCTCCGGAGGTCATTTTGTCCAACCCCCCTGCTCAAGCAGGGTCATCTAGAGCAGGCTGCCCAGGACCATATTGGCTTTGAAAATCTCTGAGGATGCAGGCTCCACAACCTCACTGGGCAACCTGTGCCAGTGCTGGGTCACCCTCCCAGTAAAAAAGTGTTGCCTAATGCTCAGACAGCACCTCCCTGCATTTCATTTTGTGCCCATTGTCTCTTAGCCTGTCAAGTAACAAAAGGTACAATGACAGTTTTATCTTTCTTCTGTATGATCTGCGAAGTGCTGTCTGTGCTTTTGTGACTGATGGAGTTAAGTTCTGAACTGTCTTCTATCCCTTAATTCCAGTTTTTCTTTTCTGCCCAAATGGGTGCAGACCTTCTAGAGACTTTTCCTGCCTTAGTATAAGTGAATAGGATCAGTACTCTTCCGTTGTAAATTTATATTGATTCCTTTATCCCCGTAAGTCCCATATAAAATTGATTGTCCTATGTGAGTGGTATTTTCCAAGCCTGGCAGTGTATTTTATTGGCTAATAAAGCAAAGATGGGTAACACTGCAAACTCTTGGAAAAGCAGGCAAATGTCCATGCAGATCTTGTGATGCCTTCGATTTTTAATTCAGATACATTTAAATTGTGCTATAGTTTTATAATAAAAATGTGTACTGCTTAAAAACTTTAGTCATTTTCTGATGGTATTAAACTAAAATCTAGGTAACTTTGCGCTCTGAATGGATTAAATAGAAGACAATACTCAGTTTAGAGTAAAATATTTTTGGGGACAGTCTAAGCTAATGAAATCTTAAGTGTGACAGATTTGCCCTCTGCTGAGCTGCTAAGTAAATACCGTATGAGGAATTAAATTTAGAAGTCTCAGTCCTTAATACATATGGAGATCTTGAACTGAATTTCTTCAGTTTTAATTAATTTATGGTGTCTCAATTGACACTTGCTATAAAAGAAACTGCAAGTATTTTTGAAGTTAAAACTTGTCTAACTCCATAAAAATGTTATCTCAAACATTCAGTTTTACTGAGCTAAAAAAAAATCAGCTGGATAGCATTTTGAAAAGCACACCCTTCTCACTCATCCAGTTGGGACTATAAATAAATATAGGAGTAGAGGCAGACAGACAAACATTAATTTTCACGGGGAATAAAGCACATTGCTCCTTTATATACTTTTCTCCCATGATAAAGAACTGACACTATTGAAGGCTGACACAGATGGTGGTGGAGTTTTGTAGGTAATTTCCATAGAGACATAACTATCACACTAATCAAAACTGCTGAGGAGGAAAGAGGGTGAACAAAATAATTTGGTTGTACCAGACACCTAAGGATGCTGTAAAATAATAGTAAGAGTAAGTGATGTATTCCTGACTCAAGTTCTGAAGGGTCTTTATTTGTGTGTTGCTTTGACGTAAGTGTTGCAAAGACAGTATGTGGTTCCATTTGCAGCAGCTGTATCTTCCTGTTGCTGTCTAGTAGTCAGTTTAAGATGGCTGTGTTTAGCTCTAGTATAATTCAGAATTAAAGCCTGCCCTGTGTAGTGTAAGTGAGAATACAGAAAGGACATGAATTGGAATAGTGGCAAAATGGGGAGTTATAGTTCAAGTAAAGAAGCTCTAAAACCAAGGAAGGAGGAGAGTCAGTTGCCAGGAAGAACATGATTTCAATATGCACGATTGAGTACCTGGTTTCAAACCCAGTTTTGTTCCTTAGATTCACATTTTAGCATGAGATTTTTGAAGCCTTGCTTATCTTTTAAAGTGATGGTAGTAAACGTGAGGATAAATTTTAAAAAGCTTTCTTTAAAAAAATCTGAGGACTATTTGTAGTAAATATGATGTGTGAGATTTGCGAACATCGAAAGATCTGAAGTTGGGCCATTGCCACTGAAAGTTACTGACTTTAGCATCCAGTACCAGGGATTTTTCCAGTGCTAAAACCAGCTTTTGTGAAACAGCGTTTTGTAGTTGCTTTATTCACGTAGGACACTGAAATTTTGGAAGCTCTTAGGTGGAAAAACGAAAGTTTATGCTTGTTTTGGTTTATAAATAAAAATGAGGTGTGAGAGGTGAAAATCTTGAAGCCCTGAACTCTTGAGGGAGATAGTGAGCGGAAGTCATCACTTCTGTGCCCTTCCTATGGGAAATGCATCCTCACTTAACCAGTCTGGAATGCAATAACTATCTATTTATTCAGCATATTCGCAGTAGGTTTTTTTAAAAGTCTAGTAAGCCGCTTTTTTTTTTTTTTTTNTTTTTTTTTTTTTTTGCAATTTCATTTTGTTCCAGTTTCTATACAAATTGTTTTCCTACCTGTGGTTATGTCAAACTAATAAGCATATATAAAAGTGCTTTTAATGACCATATTAGTGTGTGTATAAAAGCTACAATTTACCTACATGATTATAGGCCATGATTAATGGAAGGTACTGATTTTACTGTAAAAGATGTGTTTACTAATGTAAATATTCATTAGCAAATAACAGTGCAAATGCCAGACAAGGCTAAAACTGTTTAAATCATAAAACTAGTGTTCTGCAGTCCATTTTTGGTGACTCAGGGATATGTTTAGTGTGGATTTGGTTGGGTTTTGTTATTTTTTTAGTATGAATCCTGTTCTCTACAAAGCGCAGGAGTTAAATAGCTCTTTTGTCATCTAGCTAAAACTTGAGAAAATCAGGAAGCCTTTAGGTTAGAAAGGGGAGACTCCTTGTAGGGAAGGATAGCACATCAAATTTTTTAATACAAAAATTAGCTCTTGCATTCCTTAAAATGCCAAGGGTATAAATATGGGAATAGTTGAACATGATTTTTGAAAAAGGAACCACACCCCTCAGTAAGGTTATGTTTCAGTAGTTCCCGTTGATCAGGAAGGCATGTTCACTAAGGTGGGGTTTAACAGGAGGCCAGCTTGCTGTAATTAGAGCAAAACTTGTGATGAGGAAGTACTCCTGCTTGTGAGAAGGAGCCAGTTTAGCTGCCAGGTGCATTGGGTAGCTTTGTAACTTCTTAAGTTAGGTGTCGATACCTACAGATCGAAGTAATAAAAGTGCGTGTCTTACACCAACAAAACTGCAGTTTAGTTTTGTCAGATTACTTAAAGAAAACTTGTGTCTTTACTCAATGCTTGAGATGAAAAGTCTATGCCAGTGAAATACATTCTTTCATGTATGTAACATTGTCTTCAAAAGGTAATACAATGATGACAGATCTCACCTGCATGTGCAAACCCACCAAGGTCTTGGGACGTTCAGATTCAGGTGTTTCCTTAATGCAAACATAAACCTTTATCCTGAAACTGCTTCAGAAGCATTAGCAGGTTGGGGGTTTTTTGACAGGAAAATATATTATTTTTTTTTAAAGTCTTCACATGTGTTACAGCTGCATATGTGCTCTAAATCATTAATTTTGGAAGGATCTTGAATTCTCACTTTTGGAATTACTCTGAATGAGACTTGGAGACCATAGATGATTAGAAGCAGAATGTGTTGGAGTAGGAGCAGGATGTGAATAGCCTTTTCTAGGTATAATTGCACTGTAATCTATAAGGTCAACTTAAGGTAAAGTTTTGCAAGTGTCCTTAATGTTATTTCTTTGTAGTTCGTCAGTGTACGCTTTGTTTTATATTTAAAAGTGCAGCTTTGCTAATGTGTCTAGCAGGAGAACCTTATGAATTCTCTGGTTCTTGTTATATTTAAATTTGGAATGGAACTGGAAATGCTGTAGCAGGTTCTGATGGCAAGTTGAATGTTAATATTAAATGTGAAATAACTCAGTTATTGTTTAAGCATATCTTCTGTTTAATTTACTACATTATCAAAGCTGTGAAAATTCACTTTTTTCCACAAGTGAAATGTAACAGAAGTTGTATGGAAGGAATTGTTTTTACAAAGGTGAGGTTAAACTCGATGGTTACACTTTGAAAACATTTTTAGGAAATTCTTTAATAAGAATGAGGAAGCTGGGAGTGCTTCTCAGAGTGACACGTAATTCTGAATATAGCAGTCCTCCCAAGATTAAGATTTTTATGTACATCCTAAGATATCATCCTAAGTGTTGACTTGAGTTAGGAACTAGGTTTTAAAAAAATGCATCAGTACCCTTGAGATTGAACAACATAATAGAAATTGTAATTCCCTGGTTGTGAAATTACAGGTGGTGTTCCACATGTCTGAAAAAATGATCATATACGGTGTGTATAACTGCAAAGAATAACTTCATTTATTTGTAGAGTCATACAGGCTGGAAGAAACTTCTGGAGGTAACCTGAATGCTGCCTGGTCAAAGCAGGCCAGCAGAGATCATATTTCTCAGGAACTTGCACTTAGAGTTTTGGGTATCTCCAAGGATGGAGAGTGCACAGGCTCCAACATATTGCAAAGTTTAGCTACACTCATGGACAAAAACTTTTCTTAATATTTAATTGTTGTGTCCAATGCTGCTTGTCTTTTCACTGTGTACCTCCATAGAAAGTTATTATGCAAAGCAAAATTGTCTGTTTTTTACAAGCTGAAAATAGTCATGTGAAGCTTAAAGATGACTACAAATAAAATCTCTTAATCCAAATACAAGATCAGTGATTTCTAAAACTGCAGTGCATATATTCTTTTGTTATTAGCAGTCTGAAGAAATTAGATTCTTTTTGTGGATCTTGACTTTTACCATGTCACAGAGTATTTATTTGAGTGGACCATCAAAAACCCTGTGCTTGTTGCCTCTGTGCTCACAGAACTCTTGCAGAAGCTTCTTATCCAAGAAACCTCATAGTTTAAGTAGATAAAAGAAACAAATTGAACCAAAAATAGAGAAGAGTAATAGAAAAAATAGTTGACAAATCCAGTAATGAATCTGGAGACGATAATTTGTGATACAACAGGGAAGGTTCTATTGCCCACCAACACTGACATCAACCTACAGTTCTGCTGTGAAATACCCTCTTTGGTTGATTGCAGTTCTGACAGCCAAAGAGGAATAGAATAAGGATTTTAGCCCCATTATTTAGTGAATAAGTATTTTTCTCAGGCAGCACTGTGTAATATTCCCTTCCATATTTCTGAAAGCAGAGTGTAAAGGAATTTGAACTGAAATGAAAGCAGATTTTTTAGCATATGGAAATTACCTTTTTTTTATCCTGGGGTAAAATTCTGAAAATGTAAAATGTTTCAAATACTTTTTTAACTTGACAGAAGGCATTACGACTTTCAACCTAATAGGTAACTTTAAGAGAGAATTTTAAGACCCTGGAATTGGGATGGGTAGGTGTACAGTTAAGGTGACGCCTTATCCTATGGCTTTTAATAAAGGAATTTTTCATAGAGCAAGCTCTGATCTTGTTCATTTTCTCTCCCTGCTGCTATTGAGTCCAAGCTTGGTGTCCTTGGAGTATAAATAATGAACCTGGAGCAGTAGGAAGGATCACTTTAAAAATTCAGGCTTTGTGGTGGAAGAATGCCTTGCAAATGTGAACTAAGTGCTTTTTAGGTTCTAGTAGTTACCACTCTGTAAAGACTGCTGAGAAAGAGAGGGCTTGGTTGCTGCAAGAGAGGAGCACGTGTTGGGCTGTCAGAACATCTTGATTCTGTATGTAGGAGAGATCCTATCAGTTTCTTTCTTTGTGAAGTCTTAGCCATTTCTTATACCTTTTACTTCTCAAACAGAAGGTAATGCTTTTACTTTTCAATAAATGTAAAATTATGCTGCTCTTGCAATTTTCAGTGATTTACTTTTCCATGTTAATTCTGGGATATTTTTTTTTAATCATGCTTGTTATCTGTTGTCTGTCTGTTCCGTAAGCAAAGTACACAATTTCTCAGCTTCTAAAGGTTTTATGGAGAAGGTTTACTCATAAATTTACATCAGACCAATAACTGCATTAGATCTTTGTCAAATCATAAGAGATTTCTATTTAGCAAAGGGGGTGATAGCCCCTAGCCTAGCATGCTTTTCCCGAAGCAATATTTTGTTTCTTGGGTTGATTACATATGTTGGGGTTTGACCCTACAATGAAAGAGGAAGTCCCAAAGAGTGATACAGTTTGAGATACTGATATTTTAAAGCACCCAGTGTACAGTCTCTTGAGACTGAAACTTAATGCCACTTTGTTGGACACACCTCCTAGTCATCCTTTTCTCCTTTTTGTTCTTCAAGTCCTTTGAAAGTTGCTGAAAGCAACTTTTGTCTAAGTTGTGAACCTGAGATGTTCTTAACCTTTTTTTTTTTTTCCCCCTCCCTCCTGGTTGCTCATATTATGAGCTTTCATGTACATACCTGGAAAAAGGACTACTGCATTAAAGATAAAAACTTACAGTAAAGTTACAGCAGGAAGAATGTTCTGTATGACAAATTTGGAACATCAATAATTTTAGAATAACTTTTGCATGTATGCGGTTTTCTTGGCTTATTTGTTTTCCAGGCAACTACTGAGAAGACATAGGCTTTCAGAGAAATACAGATGTGGGAAAAAAATAATATCATGTGTTCAGCTGTCTGTATTATAATTGCAAGCAATTTTTTACCAGTTACTAAAGCTCTGAACTTAATAGCTGAAGCTGAAGTTTCAGGTTGATCTTGATCCTTTAACTTTTACAAACAAAACATACTTGTTTCTTTAATTTGAGACCAGTACAGTTCTTTTTATGTGTTTCTGAATTAAAATATGGTAAGTACATGACATAAAAAGGTGTTCAATTAGATATAGTTAGGGGTAATAAAAGCAACTGCAAAATGACATGGGGGAGATTTGTCTTTGATTTTTTTTTTTTTTTTTCCTTTCCTAGTTAGACCTGTGTATTACCCAAGTAATATACATTGCTTTCATATTCCTCTTTGCTATCTGTACCTGATATAATGACTTTCAGAAGTCCTGTTTTGGGTTTGTGGGTTTTTTTTAATCCTTCCTCTTAATATGATGTGGTGTGTAAAGGTTTTAAGATGGAGACTTTTTATTTAGATATGCTGCGGCTGAAAGGCCCTACAGTGAAACAGTTGGAACCTTTCTAAATGATTATTTTGGTGAAAATAAATCTCAGTTCTTCAGGTAGAAAGAATGCAGCTAGAATAGCTCACAATGTGTAAAATTTACTTTTTGCATCACTATTAAGTGTTGCAACTGTTACGTACTCTTAAATACCTATATATTAAAAATAATTGAGGAAAACACATGTTCTACAGATGCAATGCAGCTTCAGGCGTTACTATGAAGGAAATGTCTGTGCAGTCAGAGCCATAGGCATGGAATGCGCCCCTCCTTTCCTGTGCCACAGAACTACGTTTTTGAAGGGTTTTCTTCCTCAGTTCTCCCAGAAGCACAAGTAAATTTATTACTACAGTGCGTTTTTCAGTCGAGCTTGGTAGGAGAGCAGTTGCAATGCTACTTTTTCTATTAATTCCCTCTCTACCAGACTCGCTGTCTTTGCTCCATGTTTCTGTGAGATGTTACATGGTTTTAGATGCTTCTTCGCTATTTGAAATCGTACCTGTGGGTGCGGGTGAGGTTTCCTGAGATGCTGAGGAGATGGTTTGCTGCTGTCATGGGGTGATCCCTTTCTCACTGGCCTGTTAAAGGCTTATTCACCTCACTAAACTGTTAGCAGCAAGGAGCCATAACTGACTCTCTGGATAAGTGAATCAGTTTCTATGTTCTTGCCACCTTGGAAAGCTATTCTTTAGCTACATCAGTTTGCCTTTCTGGATGCTCGAATAAATAGATCAACATTGGTGGTACAAAGGAGTTTGTGAAAACAGATCACAGGACTTATTTGGGACAAGGCAGGAAGATAGTCCTTTTGGTGGCAGCAGCACCATAGTATTAGTATTATAGCAATTATGAAACACTTCCAGCTCTTCCTTATTTTAAAAGATGGGATTGCTGGGGTAACATCCTGGGATGTATCTAACCGAAGAATTTAATGAGCAATTGGAACCAATGATACCAAGTATCTACTTGTCCAAAGGAGAAGCCAGTTACATTTTTTTAAACATAGAAGGGTTTGCGAACTGAGAACTCTGATGTTTGCAATCCTGACCGATCATGAAGCATTGTATCTTGAAAATTATTTCTGGGGTGGCTGATTGAACCTTAGATTGTGTTCCTTTATGTGCTGATACAGGAATCAGTGCAAAATGAATTTTGACTGGTAGAAGATATCAGAGCAGTTTTGTTGTTTGTTAGAAATTAGAGCTGCGTAATAAAAAATAACAGCTCAGCTGAACTCAGAACGGGAGCTTCACTCAAACTCAGAACTCAACAAAACTAGACAAGTCTCTTGTCTGGTATCACTAGAGGTAGTGCAAGCAAGATCCCTGAATGACTTGCATGTTATTGTGAATATCAGTTACAGGGTTTTGAGAGAATTGGAAATTTATCTAGTTTGAATCAGCTTAACTGTGTTAATATTTCTGTAGCTATGGGCTAATGGTGAGAAGCCCCTGTAGGTGCCTGTAAATAGAGTTCAGTGGGTCAAGACAAAGCCATTTGCTTAGTTGTCCACAGAAAGGTTTCCTGAAGCAGCAAGGAGAACTGCAGCAGAAGGCATGGTAACAGGCATGGGGCTCTTTGGACTCTTGACTGTTCCTAGAGCAGAACCAAATGTGACATCTCACTTTTTTGCCAAACATAGGTTCATGTGAGTGGGACATTTATGTTTTTTTCTGAGGAAGCAAGGATGCTCTCAGGAATCCAGACTATAAATGCATGATATACAATATATGTATTTTTATGTATATATGCTCATATATCTAAAGCACCTATCTCCATGTTGATAAACATTATTTGGAACCACTTCTGATATGTTACAGGAGGAACACACCTTGGTCCTTCTCTAACACTTTCTATTAGTATAATAGCTGTTAAAAGTAACTGCTGGAACCTTTGCTTTTTGGTGTGATTAGCAACAAAGTTGTCTTTGAGTGGAAATGTATTGTAGAGGTCTTCTGTTAACTTCCCTACACCCTCCTTACAAATTTGTTTTTAGCTAAAAATAGCTTTTAATATGTACTTCACTATTTCATTTTTATTGCTCCAGATCAGTAAACTTTAACCTGTTAATGAGTATAGAGGAAGGGTGGGTCTCCCTGCTGCAAGGAGTTCACAGCTGAACCTCAAATAAGTGATGAATAGGAAGGAGAAAGGGCAAAGTATGTGGTTTCACAGCATCTTGCTCACCAGCATGTTTTTCCTGCAGGAGGACAGTGTGGCTGTTGATTGCAGGAGTGAGCTGTCAGGGTGCCTGGCAAATACAGCTGTGTTTCTGTAAAGTTAAAAAGAGGAAAAGAAAAAAGGGGAGGGGGGTGGAAAGCTAACTGAAATTTTAATGCCTGTGTTATTGTTAGGTGTACCCTACTTAATTAATGAGCATGTCTCAATGTAACTGACAGCGATGTGGTGGGAGCCCCTGCAGTCTGTGCGTGCACACTCCGGACCATATATAGGCACCCACAGAGCACAAGGTTGGGCTTTTCAACCAGGGTTAGTTCTGATGTGCCAGGAACCGGAAGAGTGGTTTGAGGGCATCTGAAGTCACTGCGTGTAACTTCTTTGAAATAAAACAAACTTCAGAATGTCTCAGTCTGGAAAACGTAGAGAAGTAGAATTTCTACATGTATCTGATGAGCGTCATGCCTTGGGAGAAATTAGATTATGAAAGAAAAGCAAAAGTATGAAAACAAGGGAGATGTAGCATAACTGACACCATTCTGTACATTGCTACCTCTGTGCTTGTGTAATCTGAAAACTGCAAATACTGTAGTAACTGAGCACAGGCATTTGTTGATAGACCAATTATTTTAATCCCTAGCAGATTGAAGAATTAGGCATTATTATGCCCTATATCCATGCTTATCACATGCAACAAGCCTGTTCTTTTGTCTTTTGCTGAGCTGCTCCGTCTGAATTTTTACCTTAACTGAAATATTTCACTATGTAAAATCAAAAAGTTTATAACCGATGTGATGAATAGGATTTGGCTTCAATTTAATTGAGAAAGTAAATCTCACCAGCTCTTACCTACTGATATCAGATGTCCATTTAGGTGAGAATTGATGACTGTGAGTGGTGTATATGTGAAAATTTGATAAAGGGAATACCTGCAGTGGGGAATGCTTCCCATCTCAATGTTTCAGAAGTCTNAATTTCCTCTCAACCTCTCTATAATTTGTCCAGATTAATGCTCAAACCTGCATGAAGTCACATTTCATGAAAAAAGTATTTAGCTTGGGTTTGTGCATTCAAGGATTAAATGCAGTACATGTGCAATTCCTTACACAGGATTGTGGCAAAAGCTGTTCGCAAGACCTGTTTTTTGTGGACCATTGATGATCAGATGTTCTGGATTAATGAACTCCGAAGCTGATAGTTTCTTGCAAGCCACTCTGCAGACATTTAATTGGAAACAGCAGCTGTAAATCTAATCTTGGAAACTACATCAGTAAAACACTGCCTTAAACTTTAGGTGGTGTTTTGAGAGTAACTAGAGTATTAAGTGTAGAAACTTCAGGTGTTTTCTACCTTGGCTTTTGAGTTTTCTGAAGGAATACTCATCTGTAACCTAATTTATTGTTGCTTATACATGTATAAGGTTCTTGTACTATGTGTGAAGGTGCAGTTCTCTTCAATGAAAAAAGTTTTGTCATTTAGACTTCTAAAATGTTACATTGTTTGTGTTTTGACTTGTTCAAATCAGTTCTAATGAATTTGTGAAAGTCTCAATGTATGGAATCACCAGCATTGGTTTCAACTGTAATGCATCTAACTTAAGTGTTTTCTTAAACAGTTTTCAGCAAAAATAACTTCCTGTCTCAACTAGACTATATTGCTGTTGAGCTTTTTGCCTGTTGCTTTGTATTACCTGGAATTTTCTTTGTGCTACATGTGCATTGTAATTTTTTTCTTTTAATTTGCCCATAAACACCACATTTTATATGGACTATGCCTTTGTTTGACTTGTGCTTCCTCAAGAGGTAGCTGAGCCAGTGGCTTTTACTGCCAAAAGGGGGAGATCTTAATCTCATTGAGGCTCATGAAAGTGTGTTCATTTATCCTTTACTATCAGTCTGGTTTTGGGAAACAGATAAACCTGTCTTAGAGCATTTATTTCTGGAAAAACTCAGTGGCACTAAAGAAGCCGTAAGTGCTTTTCAGTTCTTAAGTGTTAAGTGCGACTACTGCATCTAATTCTTTTATATGGCCTTCTTTTATGTGTAGTTGGGAAAATATGACTTTTTCAGATACTCATCTCCACAGATAAATTAGTTTGGTTTAACTGCTGAAGTGGATTAGTTTTAAGTGGGCCTCACAAAGGTAGGTTAGCAAAATGCAGAACGTCTTAGCTCACTGGCTCTGAAATTCTGGAGACACATGAATCTTTTTGCTTCTGTAAGCATGTACATACTGTATATTCTTGATGAGATGTTCATTGCGAATTTGCATGATTCTGCTTAACTGTGCTTTAGGAAGTGACATCTATGATGAATTATTGCAGAGAAAAAAAATCTCATTGAGGAACTGAATTTTTACTAGTAAAATGTTTATTAAAAGCAATATTTAGGTTGTTGGTCTGTTCAATACTTCTGAATGGGTATTACTCATGCTGTAGCTAATGTGACTGATAAGAATAGTTCTTGCTGATAGCAAAAAAAAAAAAAAAAAGCCAAAGCCATTTTACATTACCAAAACAGCTGAAAATGAGGTATTATTCCAGTTTTAGTACAGACTTGTTATCTCACCTTACAGACATTGCCAGTTTAAAGCACATGGCCATTCAGAGTGCAGTTTGGGCACCCAAGTTTTGCGTAGTTTTGCTCATTTAGCTGCTGCTCAGCCCGAAACTGATGGATCTTTTTTTCAGAACTCAAGTGTCTCTAAGTCTTGTTTCTCTGTTTGCCTAGAGCTAACCTGGCCTTGGCAGGGGTTCGCAGTCCTGGTCATGGCCTGAAGTTGAGGAACCGAGAAACGGTGTCCCTTCATCTAACTTTGAGCTGGGAGTCAGCCTGATAGTCAGGCTGAAAGCTTTTACGTGTGAGATTCCAGTCTGATCCCAGACTCTGTTGATTGATCATTTGATAAAATGTCCTGGTAATAGGGCCTTGGAGGCTGTCTTGCCCTTCTCCTTCGTGAGTGCTTTAACTGTACTGCTAGGTTAGCTGTATTTCATGTCCTTTAGATTTCTTTGGATTGAGCACTGAGCTGTGTACAGAGTGCCCTGACTTCAGCAGGAGGGGCAGGGAGTTACGTCCTCACTTGGGAAAAGTGGTCAGGTTGGTGGCTGGGGTGATGTGTCTAATGCAGATGAGTTATGTTCCTGTGGGTCAAAGGAGACAATCCAAGTCATGCTTGCTTCTTAGCTGGGCCAGTGCTTTAATAAGCTGCAATAGAAAAAGATGCTCTTGCCTCTCTGTGTCTCTTTTGAGAAGAGTAAATCCTGTGGCATTTATCTCAGTGTAATGTAAATTTACATTTTTTGTGTTTCCATGGAAAGAGAAGTTCTGATTTAGGTATTTGAGGCAGCAGAAAAAGGCTGTCTGCAATCCCAAGTGTAGTATTCTGTTTAGAAAGCCTTTCCGTTTCCGTCAGCCAGCTCGGAGTGGCTGTGTGCTGTAGGAAGCTGCCGGGGCTGGTCGGTGGGATCTCACTGGGGTCTGGTCACTGCTAAGGAGGCAGCCGAGCACTCACAGGGTGCTCCGAGCATGAACCATCTCTGCTGGAGACCAGCCCTCTGAAACTTGGGCCCTGTCAAGAACCAGGGGCCCAAACACTGACTGTAAAACCTATTAACAACTCAGTTCAAGAGCTCTAGCATGCTCAGTTCTTTGGTAGTTTCAAGTATTAAAAAATGCGTAAACATCAAGCATTCTTTGGTTATTTTTAGGTATTTGTTAATGGAATACGTGCTTCTCAAACACCTTGGTTTCAAACAGGAAGGGCAGAGGGTGCAGACACTGAATCTGCCAGGTCTCTGCTCCACAGAAACGCTACTGAAGGTGTTAGAAATGGGAGCTGTGGTTCAGGTAGTGTTCTGCATTGGAATAGCAACATTGTATCAAGGATGCACAAGAGCTTTCAACTTCTCCTGAAGTTAAATAACTGTGAAGTGTGGAGGATAGGAACTTCTGTCAGGTTAAGTTAGGAAGCCAACATTTATTTATTCGTTTTTGTAATTGGTGCCCCTAACAATTTAAGGCAGAAAGAATAACGAATGGAAGTGATTATGCTGAGTGACATTCTAGGGAACAGTTGAAAAGTTTTAAGGTTGTTTCACATTAAAAAACAAGCATATTAATGTTCCTTTTGCAAGCACATTATGTCTACACTTGTGCAGTGAACCAGTTCAGGGAACCGGTCTGAAAATAAAAGAAATATAACCTTTCTAGTTTAGCTCGCTGTGCAGTTGTACAAGTGCTTGGGCAAGCAGGAGGAGGGAGAAGGCCAGGGCAGGGGCATGTACTTTTAGAGGTAGTACTGACTGGTGCTGTGTTTTGTCTGCTAGAAGTTACAGCTGAATGCAATTGCTCAAGGACTTCCACTAAAGATGTTCTCAAGGTGTTTTTTTAAACTTTATCTGCTGATACTGTGGTACTAAGAGGCCTTACAGGTAAATGCAGGTGAAATTATATGCTTTAGTGTCTAAGCAAGTGTTTTTCAGCTTATGTAATCTATCGACTGAAGTCTTGCTATGGGTCTTTTGCAAAATTTAGAACCGTAGGATATCTGGTAAAATTAGAGGAGAAGCTTTGAAGATGTCTTCGTCATGGGTTTGGGTTCTCTTGGAATGTGTGTTGATTCCTAGACATCCATGGACTCAAAGTTGAAATAGATTGTAAATTGATCTTATTTGTTATATTAATCTTTCTTTTTGGCTGTAATACAAAACACAAGTCACTCAATTTATCTGTCTGCTTCCATCCCATATAATCTCCTGTATTCTCTTTGAAGAGGTGGAACTTTATATTCTGTGTTTTTAATAAAGACACAGTAGTTTAAATAATGTGAACCAATATATGAAGCAGTGGGAGTTGTACATTCATGTCTGAGTATTAAATCTATACAATGCATGACTGGTTTGGATAGGAATGAATATAAGTGTATACAACTACATAATTGTTTTTGTATTTAAGGTGCGTATAGCAGCAAAATTCATAATTCATGCTCCTCCTGGGGAATTCAATGAGGTGTTCAATGGTGAGTATCTGTCTGCTCGCTCTGTCCTTTCATTTAAGGCATTGATATACAGCATTATATTGTCGATTATTCTCCCAAATTTCACATAGCTTATATTTTAGCAGCTCACTTGCTGTAAGAGCTGGTTTTGTAGCTTGGCATAATAAGCTATGCAGTCACAAGACAGCTTGGAGTTTCAATGCAAAAGGGGGAAAGTACCACTTTGTGGTTTAAGAATGAGCTTTCTTTCTGTTTTTAATCAGTCATGAATTAGCAGTTGCTAGGGTTTTTGTTTAGAAGACACGTGTACTGTTTTATTTTTTTTAGTCTTTGATAGACAATTACATTTTTCAACAGAAATTAAATTAACTGAAATTAAAATGGTGGGGTTTTTTTTAAGAAGGAATATCATTACAAATACTTAACCTTACATATACAAACGACTATTGCTTAATGCCAGTTATAAAAAGAATATTAATCTTCTCCAAATGTTTTAACCCTTAATTCTGGGCACACTTTGTTTTACTGAGTGTATTGGTTGGCTGAAAGGAAACTTGAAGTTAGCTTCCCTCAGCTGTTGTTGCCTGAACTTTAACTAAGATGTTATTTTTCTTTAAAAATTGTTGTGTTTGTCTTGTGTCAAGTTATGTGGTCATATATATCACATAAGAAGGCAAACATTTTGTAGCTGAGCTTACAAATAGCTCTGGTGCTGTTTAAGTAAAGACCCAGTTTTAGTATACTGAACTTTTAGTCAGTGTCAGGGCGGAGAGAGCTTAAATTTGTTAGAGAATGTAATGTCTTTAGAAGTACATTGTTCTTCAGTTAAACTGTGACCAGCTGACTATTATTTGAACTTAACTTGTACTGCATTTGTGAAATGAACTGTTGGTGAGCGGCTCATTAACCCAGCTCCCTGAAGGTTAATACAATTTCCTATAGCAGTACTGCTATGAACTTCATTGTTAAGTTAGTTCACAGTTGCAACTGCCTGCTCAGTAGTTGGAGTATAATGTGTTTGAAAACACATAACAAAACATTTGATCATAAATGTGTGACCAGTGCCCAGTGAAATTCAGACTGACAAAAAATGAGAGAGAAAGCTTTAAATTCCAATTCTATAAATTGTGATTTTGTTTGTTTGATTTGGCGTGGGGTTGTGGTGGTTTTGATTTTTGTTTGTGGGGGGAGGGTGTTTGTTTTTGTGGTTTTGTTTTTGTTGTTTGGTTTTTGTTTTAAGAAAAAACACTTCAAATATATTCCATTGTTATGGGTTTTTTTCACTTGCATGATATCTTGGGAATCCTTACAAGAGTTTAAGATGTTATAGTGAGACCAATGATCAGTCCATTGAATTGTTAATAAAATAGTGCCCAATACATTAATTATTAACATAAATAACAATTTACTACATAGTAAATATGAAGTAATTCTGAGGAGCATATTTACTTTATTCTGTATTCGTATGTTTCTTGTATGATGGTAGAAGAAATGGTATTGTGATATGTTGTGCTCTGACTACTAAGTTTCATTAAGGAACAAGAGCAAAAATGGTAAGTCTTAAAAAATGAGTACAACACATACCATATTAATGTTGTCGAAATACAGTAAACGCTACCATCGATATAGTGTGATGGATTTGGTATTTTACATCTTAAAAGTGAACTCATTTGAACCCTGTGCTGTTCTCATTCAGAACTCCTCTAAAAACTAGTTTAACAGATTCCTACAGCTGTTACACAGGCTGTAGAATATGGCTTTTATCTGCTTACCGGATTGTGTTGGAAGGGATCCATTTCCATAGTACTCCTCTCATTTTATTCAGTCAAAGTCATGAAATGTGAAGCAATAAATTTCCTACCTGGTAATCTCTACAGGTATGAGGTGGTTTGGGGTTTTTGTTTTGTACAGTCTGTTGGCATTTGTTCTGTAATTGAAACATGTTTCTGAGTTAATGGTACTTTTATGTTGTAAATCTCCTTTCAGATGTTCGATTGTTGCTTAATAATGACAATCTTCTCAGGGAAGGAGCAGCCCAGTAAGTACCAGATGCCACATACTCAGTTGCATAAAAGCAAGATGTTTTTCAGTAAGACTTTCACTGTCAGTAAAGTGATTCATTTAAAAAGATGTATGCCTGGCAAGTAAAACCCCATTATGTGTTATGTGCTTCTTTGATCAAAATTAAACCCTTGGCAGAGGAGAGATGTGCATTGTATCCTAAAGATTAGAGCAACTGTTTTGGAAATGGGTGACCTGGATTTTGGAACTAGTCTCCACTTCTTTGGATTTCATTGTCTGTTTCTTGGTAGATGTTACAGGCACTGAACATCTGTAAGATACTGCTTCCTTAGACCCCACTTTTATAACAAACCATTACATCTACTGTGTTTTATGCCAAAATTAGTTTCATCTGTAAGAATGGAGATGTCTGGCTTAGTAGGTTGGATCCCTGTGGAATTTAAACTTTATCTGCTCCTCCAGTTTCTATGGGTGACTGTAAAGCTTATGTGATTGTTTATAACAGGTTACTTTTGACATAAATCATTGTATAGTGGTGGTTGGAATCTAAACAAGGTGATTCCAAGAATTTGAGCCTGCTAAATAATAAAGCACTGATATAATTTTTGATGCATCATTGCCCAGATTATTAGCTGTTATTTAAATCTTACAGCTACTAAGGAAAAAGATTGTACTTGATGCAGGCTTTTAGTGGTGGTTTTGTTTTGTTTCTTTTCTCTCGTAGTGCATTTGCACAGTACAACTTGGATCAGTTTACTCCGGTAAAAATTGACGGTTACGATGAACAGGTATGAATACAATGAAATACTTGCAATATTCCTTAAACTGTTAAAGGTGTTCTGGTATTGGAATACATTTTGGCAAGAAAATAAAATGTATCTTCCCTGCGAGAATGTAGAGATTATGGACTTTCAGTAGTACCAGTTCGAAAAGTTAGTCATTTGGGCATCTAAAGAACTTGAAATTTCATTCTGTGTTGTTGCCCTGAATTAAGTCAGACTTGATTTGGAGCTGTAGAAACAAAATGCTCCATCTTTAGTACTAGAAGACATGAATTTCTGTATTGCTTTGTTCATCAAATTATGAGAATAAGTATGAGAGTAAGATTCAGGATTTTTTTCTGAGTCAGTGTGTCATGTTAGCCTTGTCCTCTCTTGCTATATGCATACTCTGTTTAAAATGTAATTCTTTGGATATGAGTAAGTTCCGGTTAAATGTGGGATATAATTAGATTTGACGTGGGTTTTTTTATTCAATAGCAGATGTTGTTAACTAACATTTTTATAATATAGGTTTTGATAACAGAACATGGTGATATGGGAAATGGGAAATTTTTGGATCCCAAGAACAAGATTTCTTTTAAATTTGATCACTTAAGAAAGGAGGCTACTGATCCTAGACCCCATGAAGTTGAAAATGCCATAGAATCCTGGAGAAATTCAGTTGAAACAGCAATGAAAGCATATGTGAAAGAGCACTACCCAAATGGTGTCTGCACAGTAAGTACTAAGTTAGATAACCACTGTACCACTAGAGATAGAAATCTAAAAAAAAAATAGTAACCCTCTGAAAGCCAGTTTCAACTGTAAAGAATTTAGTCCTGTCAAGGGTTCATATAGGGAAATGAAGAAAGCTTCAGAAGTTTAATAGGTCAGCTATTGGATTACTAGTGAGTGGTTACTGCAGGTTGTAGTGAAGACTTAACTCTCAGTCCTGAAGAATTTTTGTTTTTCTTTTAGCATTAAGACCTTCTGTAGAGTACTGCAGGTTGATCCTGGCTACCTGACTGGTTACTTAAAATCATAAGATACAAATGTCTGTCTTGGTTTGATTCATTTCCAAAACTGTCAGTAAAACAAACGGTTTTCTCTCCATCACATCTCCTATATACAAAGTACTATGTTCTTACCACCAGAGTCGGTGGATTCTGATGGTTTCTTACAATAAAACCCTCACTCTGGACCAAAATAACACTCATTTGCTGTTAGGAGCCTTGTGACTATTTAAAGTTCGAACTGATCTAATATAGCTGCCCTGTGCTTGATATTAACCTGACTGGAAAAAATAATTAGCAAAAAAACCAACCAAACAAAAACAAACAAAAAACCCGGTTGCTAAGTTAACAAGTTGAATTGGATTCCCAGACAGTCAGATGAGCTCCAGCTTCTGTAAAGGAAACCAGACTGTGTGTTCATTGAGATCATTTGTAGTAGTATTTGATTTTAGAAGATAAAGCAGAACAGAGGACTGAAACTACCCTTTTAATCACCTTTTCGCTAATATGTAAAGGCTGAAATCATCATTTAGTTGTAGAATAACTGGTATCTGTTACCTGATGGTAATATATATTGTCACAGCAGTCACTGCGATAGGCTCAGAATTCCTGTAGTTGCAGAAAAATGAGTTTGCAGTATATAAAATTTCAGTTAAGATGCTTGACCTTCAGATTTTTCTAATATTAAATTTTTCTACATTGTAATATATACTTTAATGTTTCATGTATTGAATATTATGTATGAACCATAGTGGTTATAAAATTAAATTTTACAGTTTATGTAATGATAGTAGAACTAGATATTGCTAAGCAGTTTGAGCAAGACAGTTACTGGAACTTCAAGTCTGGTTTTTTGTGTGTTGTTTTGGTTTTGTGCTTTTTTAAAATTATTATTTTCCTTTCTAATTAAGGTGTATGGTAAAACAATTGATGGACAGCAGACCATTATTGCATGCATAGAGAGCCATCAGTTCCAAGCAAAAAATTTTTGGTAAGTTTCTTTATGGATACAAATTCAGTAAAATACAGCAAACTGAATAACTGCGCTAGTGCCATTACACTGATAATCCTTAGTTCAGAGGAGGAGGTGCGGGCACATCGTGCCATGTGACATTTTCTCCTTCCACCCACCCCAAGTTTTTCTGCCAAAACTATGTAGAAATCTGTTCCTTTGTGCTAAGTAAAATGGCAGACTGCACATCTGCATCTCCTTTGCAGAGCTTTGGGAACATTGTAAAATTCCTTATGACTCTTCCAGTGTATTCACACTGCACCATTACCCATGCCTCTGTTCCCTGCTTGTGTTGCTTCTTTTGTGACTGACAGAATAAAAACAGCTCCTCCTAGTTTGCATGTCTTGGAGAAAAAAAGCTGACTAAAGATTAATTTGCTGTAGGACCTGGATCATTGTTTTTTGGGAAAGGTAGATAAAGGTGATCTTAGATGAAATGAACCCTGATAAACTGCTTACTTATTTATGCCCTGTACCTGTTTGAAAGATGTTTTCCATAGTCTGGGCTGAACTTTGGGTAGCTCCTTGGGGAAAACTAGACAGAATTGAGCTAGATATCACAGTATTGGAACTGGGCTAAGGAAGGATCTCCCAAAGATAGCTAATATATGCAGTTGTCTGAAGAAATGTATTTCATTATTATTTGGCTATCTTGCATCTACTTCAAATTATATTTAGTAATCCCACAGGTAATGAATGGAAGTGCAAGAAATCTTTGTTTTCTGGTGCTGAAAGTGAATATTACACATGCATGGTAATTTCAGGATGTCTGTATCAGTTAAATGATTTGGCCAGTATACTTGTTCCGTAGATTTTAGTTGAATGTGTGCAGCTAATAAATAATTTTTCCTATTGACTTGAATGTGACGCGTTAAGTCTGTATGTTTTACATCAATATTAAAAGAAACTTGAAATAATACTGATTTTCTTTTTAGTTCAGCAGTATGAATGAGTTTTTGTATTCCAAATAGTTCTAATAACTGTTTATTACTTTGGGGGATTTGGGGATGGAGGAATGGATTCCAAGTTAGCTGGATATCCAGCCCAAGCCACAGCCAGTATTTATTCTCACAGTGTCACAGGTTTTTAGGTGGTTGGAAGGCTGGCAACCTACCATGAGAGCAGGTTTGTTGGATGACAGGAAACCAATATATGCCAAAGAAACATGTTCTATTAATTTCTGAAATACTATCAACATAGTAGGCTGGATGGTTTATTAAAGAATGTGAAAGAAAAGGTAGGGCAGTTAATCTCTTACAAATTATCTTGTCAGCAGTAATGACACGTTGTTTTTAGCTTAGAGCTTTTCCTACAGAAGTATTCTTCCGACCTCGAACTCTTTTTGGAATAGCATATTAAGGACAAAAAAGATATCCCAAAGTGGAAACGTTGTGGTCATCTTAACTTCAAGGACCACAAAGTTACTAAGAAGCGAACAAATCTGTTAGCTAGCTATTGAATCCTGTGCATCGAAAAACTAATATTGTGTTGAAAATGTAGTTCGGCACATAAGCTTTTGTATAACTAATGGGTCAGTCTTAAGGCTACTAGTAATATTAGTGCCACTGAGTTGGGTGACTCTTTCAGTTTTCTTAAAGATGCCAACAAGCTTCTGAATTGCCTTAGTTTGAATTTTCCGTGATAATCTATTCTGGATATTGTTATAATTGAGTTAACGTTGTTAGCATCTAGGATTTGTCAATATAGATCCATTAGCAGCTGTTAATCTTTGTCTGTCTTTCCTATTGTTGAATGCACTGGAATCTACATCTAGCATTTGTAGGATTGGAATTCATAGTATCAACTTTATTTCCTTCTTGAAGTGCAGAGGAGAAATCAGGAGAGAGCCACAATGCATTCTTAATATAGCTCTAATGTACTGACCTTCTAATCCACTAACCTCGTAACTAAATAAGAAAATGTCTAGTCTACAGGAAAGAAATCAGGTGAAACTGCAATCTCCCCGTACTGTTTTCCAGATGTTTGAAACTCCCTTTAAGCAATTTGGCAAGGATATTGAGTTTGTGGAAGGAAATAGTTGTCCTGGAACAGAAATGCTAGAAGAGCTGAAAGGCCTAGTTACAGTTCATTATAGCAGAAAGTCTTGCTGCTTTAATGTTCCTTCCATTCAAGTTTTTCATAGCCTGATGTGAAGTGTGACTTCAGCTGATCCAGCAAGTCATCCAGGTCCCAGAAACAAAATATTGACTATATGTACCTAATTAACAATGAAGGGGGAAAAGAACACTGCAGGCTTTAGGTATTTTCAGAAGTGAAGTCCTATTGTTAAAAGGTCCTTACTAATAAATCTCCTTGGTCCACATCCAAAACTGTGGGTAAATATTTTGGGAAACTGTTCTCTTCTTGGCTGATTACAGGCCTGAATCTTTAGGTAAAGATTTTGTGCATGTGTAGTTGCACAGCATATTTCATTCTCTGTTTTCCTTTGACTACCAGTTGTATGATTTATTTTTTTCCTTAACTAGTAGGGTGACATCTGATTTCTATTCTATTTTTTTAAAGGAATGGCCGTTGGAGGTCAGAATGGAAGTTTACAATCACTCCTTCAACCACTCAAGTGGCTGGCATCTTGAAAATTCAGGTATGCTTATCTCAGACTGTGTCCTAATCAGTGAAGTATCCAGTTATCATCAAGGGAGACTCAAGCCAGTGTATTAAATATTGTAAGGGAATTTAGGGACCCATTAAGCAAAGCAGAGATGCCCGTTCAGTTAAGTGTTAGCTACTCAATTGCATATTTGCCTAATCCTTACAAACACAAAACATGTGTTTAATGTAATGATTCAGAAGACTGCAGGTATATTCAGCCTTTTTGGTTTCGTGTTTCCTGAACTTGCAGTGGCACGAGCCTTTCCTGAGGGTAGGCCCTTTCTGAAGTAGAACTTTTTTTTTAATGATAATAGCAGGGTTTTTTTCATGTTACCCACCCTGTTGTTCAGACAGATGAGAACCTTTGGTTTCAGTCATTCCACTATCTGTAGCTTTTGAATCCAGGTCTACTTCATTCAGAATTTGCCCATCCTGTTGGGTTTAGGACATTCAGAAAGGAGATGCTGTCCAAGGAGGAATGCAGAAATCTCGAGGCCAAAGGAAATCTGACTGTCATGTGGTAGGCAGGGGGACTTGACTTCCTGGACTGGTTCCCTGGAATGTGTACACATATTGGGCAGGAGTTTATTAAAATAATGCTGGGATCAGGGACTAGAATCTTAGTGCAGTCTGGCTTTCAGTGTAGTATTGTGGTGTTTTGGTTTGTTTTTTTGGGTTTTTGTTTGTTTTTACAAGACATAGAGTCAAGTTCCCTTTTCCTGCTCTTTTTGTGCCCCCATGAGTTTTGCACTTCCTTACTACTCATTGACTTCAGAAGGAAGATGTAATGGAATGGTTTTTTTAGCCATAGCCTAAGGCTTGGGTTGTTGTTTTAGGATGTGGTAGCTGTGTTTAGATCCCACCCCCCAAGCAGGGGGCCTGAATCTGATTTCCCATTCTGGGGCAAATTCTATAACAACTGGAATTATATTTAAAATGTAGACAGCCATTGTTATGTTGTCAGATAAAGATGGTTATGGTAAGCACCCTATATAACTTCTGAGCTTCTCAAGAGTTGGGGAGAATCTAAGTAAACTGTCACTTAAATTTAGCTTGCAGCAAAACTGGCATTTTCTCCGCAGCCTGCACTCTTCGTTAAATGTCTGAAGAGATTGTCCAGAACAAGGAAGCAGATGTCTACCTAATTCTGGGAAAGGTCAGCCCAGTAGCCTAGAAAATAGTCTGAACAGGGAATTTAGTCAGGTTTTAATTGACATCTCAAAATTGGCACTGGCTGATTTTGTATTTATTACTATTTTCGCATAAATAATTAAGACTTTTTTCATATTTATATAAATTTTACATAATTTTACCTAAATAATTACATTATTTACATAATTAAATTCTGTGGTTTGGGGAGTGATGCAAAGTTTTACTTTTCTTTGCTTGGATATGAACTACTCGTTTCACCAAGGAATTTTGAACTCTGAAGAAATCGTACACAATTTCTAAAAGATTTGAAACAATGTAGGTGGGAGTGTTTCCCCTACCCCCCTCCAAAAAACAAAAAAAGGTGTTTTAATTTTTTTTTAAGGAGTGAAATTTTCTAGGATATGAACTCACTGCAACATTAGTGAAATTTCAGAGTACTGAAATTTCAGTGTTATTTGCAGAATCTTTATGACAGCGATATGGCCATTGCCCTGTATCTGATAAGACCTTTTATGAATATGCTGGGGAGAATTCCAGCATCACCTGCTGTCTTCAGGTGTCTTCAGTATTTTCAAGGTCACTTGCACAATTTCTTCCTTTTTTAAAAATTCTATTAATAAATTCTAATATAGGAGTTTCTTAACTGTCTTAGTATCTTCCATTGTTTAATTTTCTTTTAATTATATGGAAAGGGGAAACTGCAACAGGAGACTTTTATTACAATTAAGTCTCTGTGATGTTTGACATTTTCCAAGTGTGCATGGACAACAACTGATAAGGGTACTGGTTACTAATTTTATCTCTTAGATAATTTGTTATTCTCATCCCTCCTTAGTTAACCTTTCCAAGAGGTTCTCTTCATAAACATCATCCTTCTTGTAGTCTTCTGAACCCAGCCCTAGCATTCTAGAAGGATGTCAGCAGTGAGATATAATACAGAACAGTTACTTCTCCTATTTTGTATCAGGTGTAACACATCACAAAGTTAGATTTGACTCTTCATCCCTGTTAAGTCTTTAGGCCTGAGTGTTTGCCAAGAATGTGACTCAGTGCGGCAGATAAGATGTTTGTGCTGACGTCGGCTTCAGAGCTCGGGAGGTTTGGGCAGTGGATTGTGATGGAGAAAGGGGGAGATTTATACTTCTTTGGGTTCTGTTGTTTTGTTGGGAGATCTCAGAATTTTGCACCGAGTAAACACTTCTCATCTTTCAGGAACTGCATTGGAAAAGGCTGACAGAAGTTTCACCCAGTAATGTTTGATTTGAAAAGCAGCTTATTTTATAGTTAGGATGATACCTTTTGTTGAAAAACGAGTACTTGACAATAAGCAAAATAATCTACATGAATCACAGGAAATAGTGTTTTTCTTATATAAGAAACCATTCCTTTGCTTAAGTATAGCTGTCTTACTCTGTGACACTTTTTTTTTTCTATTGCTTACAAAACTGAGGGTATCTTGCACACATCATTATCATAATGTGTGTGCAATTGTAGTATTGTGCATTAATCTCCAAATTAAAATGCTATCTTGCCTTATAAGGTGAAACACAAATGCTTCAATTAATCGTAACATCAGCTACATTTAGTGTTTACTTTATCAAAATTGTAAAAGGTCTTTAGACACCTGTTTGAATGTCAATGAGCTGCCTAACTCTTCTGTATCAGTTATTATGAATGAGTACAGGTAAGTTTATATATGCTTCCTATTTTTTAAGTTTTCTAACAGTTGCGTTAGGACATAAATGTCTTCAGATCCTTCCCAACTTAATTTAAAAGTACTAAGGTTCGCTTGGGTAGAGTTTTACTGGTCTCTTCTTCCTGCAAAATAATCAAGGAAGCTGTTCAACACATACAACATTTTAAGAGTAATTATATTTCATTCTGCTTTGCTATCTCACCTTGGCAAACTTTATCCCAAATAGCTACTTCGTCTAGACAAATACCAGCTTTTGTTATGAGCCATATCTAATAGCGGAAAATACCAAAACTAGGCAGATCAAGGAAGGGAAGCTTAATGTTGCGCTCGCCCTAGAAAGCCATTTATGTGAAGCAGAAAGACAAGCTCCCAGTATCCTGAAGCCTTGCCAAAACTATTCTCATTTTAAATATATCTTCACAATTTCAAGAGTTTCTAGTAAGGTCACGTACGTAGTATGTCGTCATCATCTTCATGATGTCAATCAAAACCTAAACTTCTTTGCATGAGATACTACTTAAGGCACATCAACACAAAAATGTTTCCAGAGTAGCTTATTTACTATTGCCCCTCAAAACTGTTTAAATTCTTCAACATTTTTGATTTTCTATTTTTTTTTGTTCTTCTGTACCGTTTTACGTGTGTTCTTGTTTGATTTATAAAGGTTTGTTATTATGATTAAAACAACAGTACTTTGTTTTTCCTGTATGTTATTGGTCTGTAACATTTAATATGACATTCTTTGTTTAATTTTTTTAGGTTCACTATTATGAAGATGGTAATGTTCAGCTGGTGAGCCATAAAGACATACAAGATTCTCTAACAGTGTCTGTAAGTGAACTTTAGAGACCTTAGTGTGTATATTGAAGCGACTTTTTAATCTAAAAAGAGAAGCAAGCTTAAAAAAACCTCAGAAATTTGGAAGCTAGTTTGCTCTTCTGCCTGAATAGGAATTAATGTTCTAATGTATAGTTTTTTGTGTAGCATTTATTACTTCTACCTATCATGTAGTTACTGACTTCAAAGAAAAAAAAATAAAGAATGGGTGCTTCCATGTGGCACTTATAAGTTAACTTTGAATGTAAAGCTTCAATTAGATTGCTGTCAGTCTTTCTACCCTTCTGTTGTATTTAAACAATTAATTACAATTAATTTTTGAATAGGAAGGAGTTTTGAATCATAATAACCCACTTAAGAAATACAAGCTCTGGGGATTGCCTCCTTTGCTCACTAGGAGAAGACCAGCATGCTAAAAATAGTAAAGAAGTGCTACCAGTTGAAAAGCAGTAGTGGGAATTCTGTCTTCATTTCTTCCCTGTCTGTAACTGGTGGTGTCAGTCTCTTGCTTTTCTCTACAAAAAGCCCTTTCAGAGATGCTTCAGCCTGTGAAGCATAAGACACTAAACATAAAGCATAATCTTTTTCTATTTCTTTTCAAATTGATCATTATAGTAATAAGGAGGAGGCAGTAGAAAAAAAAAATTGTTTGGAAATAGTACCAGATGTAAGAGTTGGTAATGTTGAAACATTAACAGCTACTGCTTTTGAAATAATGCTTCTCTTGCCTAAACAGTAAGATTTTTCTGTTGGAGCATTCTTTAATAAAACTTAAGTCAGCATGGTTAAACTGGAAAAGGGAAATTGTAAAACTGAACAATAGAAGTATTTCAGTGATAATGACTAGACGTGCCCAATTTGGTGCAGAAGCTCAGTTCATCAATAAAGAACATTGTGTGTTCATATAAAGCAATACTTGTTGGCTTTGGAGTTACAGTAGCACCATAAAGAATGGGGGAGTGTTGCCAACTGATAAGGCTTCTGGAGCTGTAGATATAAAATTACTTTTGACCCCCTAAGCAAAGGGATCTGTTTAGTCTTTCACTCAACTAAGAGTTGCTTCAGGGAAGATTACGTGGAAGAAATGCTCTTTTCAGTAGCTTTTGCTTCACTTTCTGTTGGGAAAAAATTTAACCCTGTTCTGCAATTTAGTAAAGCAGAAGACCAATGAGTAGAAAAACATCTTTTACATGACTTTCCTACTAGAAAAAAGAAAGTATGTTGCTGGTTACCAATTTTTAGCCTTCATAGAGGACAGAAGCTGTACAGGTTCTTAGTTCACACAGAAGGAACAGTAGGTAGAGTAAGAGGAGCCACAATGATCCCTCTTTGTTTGGCAGAGAAATAATTTTATACCATCCATGAGTATAACTGAAATAAATGACTGAAGATTCCTCTTGTTGCCAGAGCTGTGAATAATTTTGCTGAATGTTACGTTCCTATCCCTAATTTTTCTCGGAGACAAATAAGACCTCACACCTCGGAATTCTTCCTTTCATTAGCAGAGCCCTTGAAATCATTGCTTCAGTTCACTGAAAAGTCAAAACTTTTCATTTGTTGTATTTGGTCTCTGCCTCCTCCTCCTCCATCTCTCTCTGTGGTGTCCAGGAGCGCTTTCACAGCTGGTCGCTGCAGCTTCACGGAAACTTTGCACCAGTTGTAGTTGAAGCTGCAGTAGCTTTTTCCCAGTCTCTGAGAGATCACATGGGGCAAGAACACTCTTATCTTTCAACAGCTTCTGCAAAAGCACCCTTAGGAATGTCTCCAGTACCAAGTTGGGAGTTTCAAAATTCATGAGCCCTCACTTCCTTCTTGAGACTTCTTGCAAGCACTTCAGCTAACTTGTTTCCGGATTGACTGACAGGTCATTTTTTATTTTTGAAACACACACTTGCATACTTAAGGTTGAGGCCCATAGCCAAGAAAGTGTTTATCAGTCATGATGAAATTTGGGCATTGTGGTGTATTGCACCCTTGTTTTTGCAAGATGTATTTAGAAGATCAGGTATATAAAGTCTAGTGTTTGGCTCAGCTTAGTCTCCAGATTCAGAATGTTTAGAGGTGAACGAATTTGTTTTGGTTTTTTTTGGTTGTATTTTGCATGCTTCTCAGTTAGCTGCTGTTCTTTAAATTTTCCTGAATTTGTACTGGAAATTTAACATCGATAATATCTGTACTCCACATGATTTTAGAGACTTGTGCGCATGCATTGTCATATTTCCAAATGCTGTTCCGTTCCATATGTATTTTTATCATACCATAGAATTTTAAATCAGAATATTTTAATGAGCTCCATGGTAATCTTTATGCTTGTTGCAGTTGGACTGGTTTTAATTTTAATATAACAATAAGGTGTCATATGCCTTTTGAATGAATGTTGTGTTCAGTTTTGGTTTAGCTGCTGAAGGCTCATGTGCTCTCATGGAGTCTACCTGACATCTCATAATTACAGGAAAAAACATAGTCCAACTGGTCTTAGAATCATACTGTATGTCAGTCAGACCTAATTCAAATTCTCTTTCCCTAGAATGAAGCCCAGACAGCGAAGGAATTTGTAAAAATTGTAGAGGCTGCAGAAAATGAATATCAGGTATGTTGGAAACAAGCACTATATCCTGCATGTAGAACATTACCGTATTCTTAACCAAAGCTAGTATTCTATAATTAGTGAGTTTGTGATATCAAGATAATGCAGTTCAATATAAATATAAATACAGTATGTGCTGCTATTAACTGTATCCTCCTTGCTCTTATCTTCTGGTGATTGCCCTCACCTATTTAATGTTACATTACAAGTCATTTTTTGAGAGCAGAAAAGCCTCTAGTGGTCAAATATAGTCAATTCTGATCTCTTTCAGCATTAGTGCATTCCTTAAGTGGCTTTTTTGTACAGATTCTGTTCAGAGACTACTCTGTTAGACAGCTTTGCTAAATATGGCTATAAGTTATCCATTTCAACTAGTCATTTAAAGTTAAGAAAGTATAGCTGGTTTAGATATCCTCTGTAGAAGTGGATTCATGTTCATTTATGTCTTGAAATTCAGGTAAATTTCAGACACCATGTTCTGTCATTTTTTAAAAAAAATAATCTTTAATAAAAATTTACTGTATATATGTCATATGCATTATATTTGAGTTTATATAATGTTGTGGAAGACTTTGGTGTCTGAAATTAGTGATGTATGAGCTAACTCTGATCAGCATCTTATCCATGCTGCTGCTGAACCACACTGTGGTTTGCTGAAACACCTCGGCTACAGCCAGGTTTATTGCGTCTGTCTCACCAATTTTCTTCATGTACTTTCAGTCAAGATCTATCAGCTTTCCTTCAAAAAACATTATTTTAATTTAGTGTGTTTTAATTTAGCCTGTTTAAGAGGTAGCAGACTACTCAGTCGTTGAACTTCTTGGATAACATTCTAATTCTGCTCATGTGTGTTTGTTTTGTGTGACTTTGTTTAACAGACTGCTATCAGTGAGAATTATCAGACTATGTCGGACACTACTTTCAAAGCCTTGCGTCGACAGTTGCCAGTTACCCGCACCAAGATTGACTGGAACAAGATCCTTAGCTATAAGATTGGAAAAGAGATGCAGAATGCTTAAAGTGAACATTGCATGACTGGATCATTTTAGTGTCCTTGTATACAAATAAAAATTATTACAAAAAGTATTTGGAACTGTCAAATCACCCAGTCAGCATGGGCTTTTGCCATTGAAATCACTGTAAGTAGTTTGGTTAGAGCACAAAGCTTAGCTAAATGACTTTTTTCCTTTTTCTTTCTTTTCAGAGGGTTGCGACTTCAGTATAGCTGAATATCTTCCTTTAGAATTTCTGTTGTACCTTTATTTTTTTATAATGGAGAGACCATGCCTTTAGTTTTCAATTACACGTCAAGAACAGTTTGAAAACTATTTTTGCATATGATAACCCTTTCTCTTGCTTCCATGTGAAATGGACAACTTCCAAAATTTGCTGGATTCCTTGTGGAGATCAGTAATGTGCATTTCTAGGTCTACGTCAACATGGAGTTAGCCATAGGTGCTGTTTTGAAATCATCTGTCCTTTCATTGTGTGTAAAATTGGGAAAAGGATTTTCTGTATCATTTAAACCTTTAAGAATACTTATTAGCTAGCTCCATGGTAACTAATTTTTTTAAAAGAAAAGGCCAAGGTCTAACCCTGTTTTAAGATTTTGAAATTAAATAAGAGTACTTATTCAGAAATGCATTTAATGCTTTGTTCCTGAAAATTACTTAAATGAGCTCAAACTCAAATTGCCCTTGAGGTGTTTTTTTTTATCATGAAGCTACAAATGTATTATAACAAGGCATATTGTAATATATATAGACCTGTACTCATTACTATGTCTGTCAGTTTATTTTTTTTTCTTGGATTGAAATGTACTAAAATTCAATGTGACATTAAAATGCAAATTTTCTATTTATTTGAGTATCAGATTGCTTTCTGATATAGCCTGGTTTCAGTGTTTCTCTATATTTTTAAAATACTGCTTAAAAAAAACAGCCACAAACTGGTGGCCTGTTGGCTATTCTCAGTATATTTGCAGATTGTTGTAATATAATAATCTATTGTTTCCATCTGCGTTTAAGAAACAGCTACATATGGAAGTCTACTTAAAACAGGTATCTTTCAGCTTCGTTTTGGCTACAGAGGATGGAAGAAAGTACAAGACCAAAAATAGCACATTTGCCTGGAGAATACTTGCCCTGTCTGATATATCTTGTACTGAAAATAGACACCAGGTATCTAAAAACACAAATTTCATTACAAATGCTGTATAACATTTCTGTGAAATGCATTGATGTCATTTTTAATCGGATGAAAACCTGTTTTAAAATATCCTACCTAATAATATGCTCATGATGGAAAAGTAAACCAGTAAAGCTAACACAAAGGCTTTATATCTTTGTTTACAGCGTGATCCAATTAATTGCTTTGAACTGTTAAGTTACAGCATAGCAAGAGAAAGAGTTTAGGCTTGTACGGAGTATAAAAATGTACAGACAAAGCAGTTTACTAGTTGAGTTGTAATAGCAATACCCCTGCGTTCTGTGCTTCAGTGCTCTTAGAAAGGGGTATAGAATTAACTGAAGTTCTTAAATTGCTGCTACTTTACAGTACTAAACTGTATAGTAGAAGAGTGGGATTTGATCTACCTACCGCAGTCTTCCGGGAGAGTTGCCCTCTTCATCGTCTTTGTAGATCAGCTATTGAACCATGTTGTTCTTTAAAAGAAAGCTTATAGTAGCTGGATGTGAGCTAATAACAGATGCTGAGACCATGTCAGTCTTAACTAAGATCTAAATACAAACATTGTTTGAAAAATTTCTTTCAAGATATTTAAGAACAAGCTAAAAATAAGAGACAGTGAATGGACAGTTAGGAGAACTGTTAATGGGCAACAACAGTGCAAATATCTTTTCTAGCTGTTAGAATATTGCGTATGACCGGAATCAGCACTGGCTAAAGGTCAGAATGCTATTTTTCTTACCTGAAATAAAAAACTAGTTTTAAATATATTCATAATAAAGAGGTATTTTACTGTGAAGTACTCTATTACTGTGTTTCTCTCTCTGCTTATTCAGTCCTGTGACAGTCTCAATTCCTTATCTTCAAAGAATAGCATCCTACAGGTTCAGTTCTACCAGTAGGTGAACATAAGGAGATTTGTATTACTTATGTTTTTTCCTGTTGTGTTAATTTTCAGTCTGTGGGATAACTTTACACCTTGAACATCGAATTAAGTTATAGCTTCAATAAAGCAATTTATAAGTAAATCAGCTATTCTGTTACTTTTTCGAACCGGTATGCTGTATCCTGTTTAGGGGTAACAACTCCCCAGATAAAGCTGACCTGAGTTTCAGCTGAGGCACATGGCACACCTGGAGTTCTTGATTTCTCTCAAAATTTTGGATGTCGCTTGCACTTTTTTGTTTCTACCCCTTTTAAATTGGAGAGCTCTAGAACTTGCTCGGTAGGCTTTAGGGTATATTGTGTAGGTAAAGCACTTTCTCTGAGAAATTTTGCTGTGGCAATTGTCTTAATGTGAAGTACTATTTGTTTATATTCTATTTTTAAATATAAAGACAAGCATTGTATTGCGAAATGTTGATGTACTAGACATTATGGCTTGTAATACGGACTTGTGAAATGATTGTGTTTATGAAGTGTATTACATCTTATGCAGCTTAGTGCCCCTTTATATGAAGGAATTTTTAACTTATGCAAGTAAGCAATTGTTCTTCCTGAACATCTGCAACAGGAGCGACAATTCTGCTTTCAGGTTCTCCTTAGCTGCCCTTTTTTTGTATGTCTGTCTTAATTTAATACTGCAGGGAGAATTAAACTTTAAAATTGTCGTAATTTTGGTTACGTCACTGCTGCTTCTTATGCTTTACACGTTGAAAGCGGTTCTGCTGGCTGCTCCCGCTGGGAGCACTGCAGCGCGGTTCACTGCTGAACAAATGGGCTGAAACTCAGCCCAGGGTTAAAAGTGGTGTGTGAGACTGAACATCCTCGTAGATGTGTTCTCTTTAGCAGATGACTCCAGCCGCATCTCCACCAGTGATGTAGTTTGTGCGGTTTGGGAGTAAATCCTTCTCGTCCCCACTTGCCACATCCCAGTTTGTCTGACAAAAGCAGATTTGTGCTCTTGAGTTCAGTTCTCCTGGAGAACTGGGGACTGGGCTCTGGGTGTGCACCAGGTGCCTGCCAACTCCTAATGGTGACCTGGGTCTGTAGCAGCGGTTTCCTTCAGGCAGCTTCAAACACCCATGTGTTGAGCATGGCTGGGGGATCAGCTTAGGCACGACCTTCCAATCTCCAGACTGTATATACTGTAGGTGTAGAGGTTGAACATCAGCTGTTTGATTCTACAGATGCACTCCTGTCCTACTGAATTACTCGCTGACACAGACGTAGCTTCTGCTGCGTTTGTTTATGGGAAAGACTGAAACTGTTCTTCCTCTGATGCAACTGTAAACTAGGTTTAGATCAAGGTTATGAACAAACTAAGTTTAAAGTGTCAATTTTTGTGTGGTAGTATCAACTCTGTAATACATCAGAACTGTTTCTTTTGGTGGAAAGGAGAAAAATTGCATCAGATTTAAACAACAAGAAAAAAAAAAGTAATTTTTTTTTCCACAGGTAAAGGAAAGGAACTGTGAACATGTACTTTATTCCTTCTGTGAAAGTGAATACTTGGTAGGCAGTATTTTCCTTTGCTGCTATGGTTGGGTTACCTGTAACTGGTATTGCTCAGCACAGGAGAGGATAAGAGGAGTAATAGTTGCCTTAAAGGATATATTCAGTAAACACATTTAGACTTCTCTGCATCTTTCCTTGCAAATCAATGAAGTTGGGCAGGGGAATAGGTTAGGTTTTTTTTCCTCTTGAGCGTGTAGGGACTTTGCCTCACTAGCTGTAGTTCGAAATAACTTCAGATCTGAAACACCTTCCAGCTCACGGGGTTGTAAATGTGCCTGCTAAAGTAGTTTTTGGTTGGTGGGTTTGGGGGCACACCACCACATGCTAATAATGACTTGTAGTAAATAGTCCTTTCTGTTCTGTATTTAAATATGTTTAATATTTGTCAATGTCAAGTGTATACCGAATGCAGCTACTGTGTAGGCATCAGTGAAAGAATTAAGAGTACTTCCTTTAATAAGTAGTTTCCCAGTGTGCAACTCAAAGTTTGAGTTACCCTTCAAGATTATTTCAGAAATTACTTAGGAATTATAACATAGGCTGAGCTACAGCTTTAGCACAATGCTATGAACAGAAGACAAGTAGTGTTGTGAGGAGGGGTTCAGCAAAACATGCTCATGATCGCTTTCTTAACAGGTATGCTCAGAGGGGTTGCCAATTACAGTACAACAGCCTGCCAAGGCAACAGTCACCTCTGGTGGTACACCTGGAACCTCTGCTGCTTCCCTCAGGCATGGAGAAGAGAGGTTTTGGTCCCATGGGGTAAAGACTCGATATCCATGGAGCAAATGTCCTTATAAGTGTGCAAAGGAAAGTCAGGCTGTGTCCTTTTTTGCAAATAAAGTGTTTATGAACCTAACTGAAAAAATCACAGCCACAGGCTCTCAAGTGCAGAAAAAATACCTGTCTTTCATTATCTTGGGCTATAGTGGATTTAAAATGTTTTCTTCTGCCTGCTTGAGCTGCCTCCCAGCGCAGGGTGCTGGCTGTCTTGGGTAGGGGATGATGGGAGTGTTGTCTCAGGCTGGGAATCTGCTGCAGAAGCTGGGTACCAAAAGTTAAGTGCCCAAAGGAAGAGATGTTCAAATTCTTGCTGTGTGGTGAAGATGCCAGAAGGGCCCATCATGCAGCAGGAGGCCCAAACATTAGCCCTGGGATTTGGGATGTTGTCATGCCTCCCTTTCCCAAGTAAGGCGGTAAATCCAGTTACAACGCAAGATCTGTCAGTAAGATTGTAAGGGGTACAAGACTGTGATGTATTACGGCTTTCCTGGCAGAGCACTCACAGCAGAAGCCTTCGGTTCCCCTGCCTGTGGGCTCTGGGCTCTGCTGCCGCCTGCCTGGGCACACGGGCTGTGCTGCCCAGCAAAGCCTGGCCTAACTCCCACAGAACTCCTGAGGCGGCCGCCCCAAACACCTCTGTTGACCCTTCTGTTAATAACCTGCTCTTTGTATGTGATCTAGCACGTGTTCCTCTTGTCTGCTGGTCTAACTGTGCAGTAATAACTTCCACGTAATTTAGAAATGTAAGGAGGAGGCTTGGAAAAGGAGTAAGTGAATTACAAAATAAATCAATATTCAAAAGATGAACAGGTTTTTTAATACATTTTCAACTTTGCTTTTAGCTGCACAAGCAACTGGAATAGAAATCTGAGTTTTCAGGAGCCATTAGCAGTTTTAAACTAAATAGCAGGAAGAAAAATCTGCTTCCTTCTTTCCTTTTACATGGTGCTGCAGCGTTAAGCCAGCTTTCAGATGCTTTAAAGCTGGTGAGCTTTGCAAGTCTTTCACTTCATTGTAGAAATAGGAACATGAGGTAGCAAAAAGATGACAATATGACTGGACAAAAAAAAAGTTGTGGTTAAAGACTCCAAAGTTCAGATATTCACTTAGAAGACTTAGGAACAATAGTGGTGTCAGAAATCTTGAAATCCTTGAATGGAAAGCAAAAACTCATCTTTTTATTCCACAGTGTGGCAGGATCAGCTGCATCTCAACCATATGTGGCAGAACAGAGGCTTGTCTGCTCTGAATAATGATAAAGATTGTCCTTTCTCTCCAAGTTCTTGTAGGGCTTTGGTAGTAGTAGTATTACGGTAGACATTAGGAGAAATTAAATTTTCATTGCTGCTTCTTAACCTCTTTTAGCTGCAGACATACAGAACAGCTTGTTCACATTTTCCTTGCAACAGGTTTTATGTATCTGAAGAGCATCTCCAGACTATGTAGCTTTTAGGCTGAAGATGGAATCCAGCAACTCTAATTTCTACATGAGATCCAATACTGTAAGTCACTTCTCTACATCCTGCCTTTTTTTCCTGTTCCTTTTTGAGAAGCTCGTTTTTCTCTGCGCACTGTTCATTTTGATCCTCACGATTAGCAGGCTCTCATGGCGTTAACATAGTAGTTGGGTTTGCTTTTGCTAGAATCTGGCCCTGGATGCTATCATATTCTCTAGCGTTGTCTTCATCAGCAATTAGAAGGCTTCTGTTATAATTTTAAAGCCCATGCTAAATTAAGGAGGAAAAAAAACAACACAGCCAACTCCATACCACATGCCAACAGGTATGTGTGCCTGATGTTATGCTTCTCTACTGACAAAGTAGGCAGTGGGAGTGTACAAAAATGAGACAGTTCTGTATCCTAATGCTGTGGGCCGGCCAGCAAATGGGTTCTGAGCTAAGAGCAGCCTGGAAAGAGGAGTCACGGGCTGCTGTGAACTTGTCCAGGGTGATGAACTGCAACCTTGTTATCTGGGATATTTGTGCCAACAGCGGGCACTTTGTTTAGCAGTACCTTGTAGGCATTGGTATTGGTCAAAACAGAGGAGCTGCAATGTGCCACCGCCTTCAGAGCTAGGCATTACATAATATACTTTTTTCCTACCTTTTTCTTATGTGGAGGAAAAGAAAAGGCATCAGTGATCAGTCGGAGTTGACAAAGCAGCCTAAGCTAGGGGTCCAGGAGGATAACTTGTTTGGTTTTCAGACACACTCAAGTGCACCTCACTTCTCTTTCCCTAGTATAGCTGGTATAACATCCATGCAAAGCATTTTCCATATGTCCCAGCAGTTCTGTGTATAGGGATAGGGATAAGTAGTATCCTCCACCAAGCGAGCCAGAACTTCTCATAGAGTATCAGAAAAGCCTGTGTCATGTCATTCTGAGCCCATTTAAAGTTCCTGTAGGCGTGTACTGAGCACGTAAAGCCCTTCAGCTGTCACAGATGCCAGGAGCCAGCTCAGTTGCAGACAACTAGACCTGAGAGATGCTGCTAAGAAAGTAAAAGGCATATGCTCATGAAGAATTGAAGTGCTGCTCCTGTTCTTTTGCTGTAAGGCAAAGACAGAAGTTGCTACATAACAGATTCTCTGGGTGCACAAGAATCTGTTCAAGTCAGTAATGAGTAGGTGTCCTGTCCCAGTTTGTTACTAAAACTAGTGAGCTGTCATCTTCCATTTAAGAACTTGTCTACCTCTCCTTAGCTCTTTCAGCTGGATACTGTGTGGCTTGCAGTCCTACCAGAAGTTGGTGTGACCAGAGTTACTCTACCTGAAAGTAAATGAAGAATGCAGAAAGTGACAGTACATAATTTCCCAAAGAATAAATCCAGCTACCTGATACTTCACCCTCCTGATTAGATCCTTTCCGACATGGTAAAGTTGCTACCCAAGTTGTAGCTGCTGGCACAGTGTGTTAACCCAGTGCCTTGTGCCAAAACACAGGTGATGGCAAGGTTGAGAAACAGGGCAGTAGCAGATGCAACCTTGGCAATCCATGATCAAGGATTGTTGTTCTAGGAAAAATCAAATTTCCCAACAAAGTAACAGACCCAGTGTAAGACTTTCCAAGATTATCTATAACAGTGCATTTTTCACTGCAGATGATGGGTTTGCTACAATCACGCGGTCATCTTTGGTGGTGGAGATCACCACAGAAGATGAAAACATGGGAGCAGCAACCATTCCTATGCCCTTTGCTCAGAACCTCTTGTAGTCTATCGATGAAATTTTAAGGAAAAAAATCCTTCCATGTAGCTATTTGTGCCTGCCAGCAAGGTTAGGAAATGCTGAGGGGAAAGAATGGCAGTGTGTGGGTGAAACTCCCTGCATGTACCCACCAGGGTTTTCACCTCGTCCTTCTTCCCTGCTGCTGTGCAGAGCAACTGATTCAGTGAGCAGGGTGAAGACAAACTGGCCTCGTTAGCTGCGCGGATTATGTCTAACAGCAAGTGGAGTGAGCCAACACTGGAGTCAAATGTAAATGGGGATTCGTCAGATGGGCTTTTGTCTGGAACTGAGGTGGAACAGAAGAACTGTTGGAGCAGCAGAGAGGAAGGTAGGTCATTAACACCAATTAGCCAGAGCAGACTTGGGATAGCCTGGAGGAGACAGGTTCCTAAAGATTTAAAATCTCTGCACAGAGGAGTGCAAAATAGAAAAGCTGAAGACTTTGGGAACAGTCTATATATTGGGATGCAAAAGGCCTAGCAGCTGATTTTCTGGGAGGTGGGGGTACAAGTATCTCTAGTAAAAGCAAAGGGAGAAGCAGAAGAAAGTCGGCTCTTCCTTTCCAAAAATGGCGAAATAGCAGAAGCAGGAATTAAAACTAGTCCTGTTTCTAAGGGATGATGTGTGGAAAGGGCAGGGTATATTAAGAAGGGAAGGAATTGAAAGCCACTTGGACATGTACCAGCTGTGTGCATCACTCTCACCAGCCCACAGGACACCCCTGATGCTGGCCTGGTCACCTCTGTCACACCTGTGGTGGGAGACCTCACAGGGAGAACGTGTCTGAAAGAAAGAGTTTCCCAGAAATACTGAGAAATACTCTCACCGCTCTGTAAAGCGCTGGTGTAAGAACTGCTGTGCTCCATTTATGTCTTCAAAGCCATTGCAGAGCATTTCGGTGCCAGAGCTGAGCCTGCCGCCCTGACCTTGGTGCCTTCTCCCGGCTGCTGCAGCACTCTGCTTACCCTACAGCTGCAGAGCAACCACCCTGCTCCCCATGCAGCAGTCGCTGTTGGGATTTAGGAGAATTTTGTCTCCATGTAATGCTCCTTACGATCCTCCTTTGCTATGGGTCTGCTCGTGTTTCTCACCTTGGGGCGTGCAAGCCCAGAGAAGCTCAGATTTGCAGAAGTACTTGCTGTTTCAAGCTGACGTCAGGCTGGAGTTCAACAAGTATGATGTCACGAGTATTCAGCAATGCCCAAGATCCTGTATTATAGAATCATAGAATGTCCTGAGTTGGAAGGAACCCACAAGGATCGCCGAGTCCAACTCCTGTCCCTGTATATGACAACCCCACAGTTCACACCATGTGTCTGAGGGCTTGTCCGGTCTCTTCTTGAACACTGTCAGGCTTGGGGCTGTGACACCTCCCTGGGGAGCCTGTTCCAGTGTCCACCACCCTCTGGGTGAAGAACCTTTTCTAATGTCCAACCTAAACCTCCCCTGGCACATCTTCCTGACATTCCCTCAGGTTCTGCTGCCATACCCTCTAGTTCTTACTATATCATATATAGTGACTACATTTAGTGTTATTCCTTCTCTATCACAGCTTTCTGTTTGCAAAAGAGATTATGGAAATAGTCCATATGAAGTCTATGAAGTACTTGGTACTATAGTGGCAAGCATCGTGAAAGAAGCCATCAGGGAATGAACAATACTGTTTCTACAGCAGGATTTCAATAACAGGTACTAAAGGGGGGCAGGGAGATGTACTGCATAATGAGACTGCAGGTATCCACTGGCACTTCATTACAGACAAACCTTGTCCTTAACAAGCCAGCGGGGTATGTGAGAAATACAAAGTGTTTCCTGGGGCTGCAGGTACCCACCTCACCCCTACGTGTATAACAGTCTCAGCTAAGCCTGTCCAAGTACGCTTGGCTGTGCAGTAAATTCAGAGCTGTATGATAAGAGATAACAAATGAGATATAAACTAGCAGTAATTTATTACAAGGAAACTCACTTTGCTTTGGACTTACCGACACTTGCAGGCCTGAGAAGACAATCTTCCCAGACCAGGTGGGACTCCATTGCCTTGCTGTTCTGTGCTCTTCACAGTCAGAAGGAGGCTGAAATACAAAAATGGTCTATAAAAGCATGTCTATAACGTAGAATTCACCTGGGTCTGAGTTTGGCTAAAGAGCACACAATCTATTTGAATAATGTGGAAGAAAAGAGATATGAACTATTCAGATTAAAAAGGGGAAGGAAGGCCTACTGTGAAATCAATGAAATTTTGTCTTGAAACATGATTCAGGTAACAAATATGAGCATCCCACTTCAATGTGAGGTATGAAGTTGGCACCAACACTTAACATGGAGTTTTGGTTTTGGATGTTGGGCAGCTCGGGTGCCTGTACCAGCTTCATTCTCTCTTTCCTGCACCCGTCACCTTCCCACACAGGGCCTGAGACAGGCTGCAGGGTCTGTCAGCTCTTGCTAAACAAACAAGAAATCGTTTATAGGCAAGGGCTGCATTCCCCAGCCTCATTAGAAGCGAGAAACACTGCCTGTGAGGTTATTCTGCTGCTTCATAAGCATTTGGAGAATGCATTATCTTAAGCCTTAGGCCAGGCTAACTCTGAAATGTCACTTTTGCAGCCAGGCTGCTTTTACTCAAGAAATGGCCATCAGGGCTTTTCTTTTCCAGAACTCTCTTTCTCCTTAACAGACTACACCAGGGTTATCAACAAAGCTTTCTGTCAGGCAGAGATTATTTTGTACATTTTCTCACTACATATCATCAAAATACGTTTCTCCTTTTTCCACAATATTATAATCTAAATATAGTGAGGTAAATGTAATTTGGGATAGTGATTGTATCACTACTAAAAGAGAAGGCAGGATGGACTGGATGAAAGGATGCCATGAGAAACGAACTTGGGTGTGAAGAATGACTGCTGGGTGCACAAGAGAGAGCGCCATGAACCAGCAGGAATGTAGATCAAGCAAAACAGACTGAAAAGCAAAGGAGGGAAGAAAGCAGGGTATGAAGAACCTAACATGTAAGACACACAATTGTTCTGTTGTCTGAATTTAAAGACAAGAGCTCATGGAGACCTTCACCTGTGGAGGGGAAAAGAAGATAGGGGCTCCGTGTTGTGCAGAGAGAGATTTTCTCAGTAGTGATGCACTGGATGGATCTGAAGAGGTGAGACGAGCAGGCCAAGGAGGAAAGAATTGCACGATGCAAGGCAAAGAGATATTTTGGTACTCGATTTTGCAAAGGTTTAACAAGATTTCGAGCCAAATCTAGCTGTGATATAAGGAAATTGAGTGCCGTTTGGATGCGACCTGCTTCCATGGCAGGGGATGTGCTGCTTGCCCCGTCCCTGTCTGCTGGCAGTCAGAGCCGTTCGCCGCCGCAATAGCTGCCAGCCTGAAGCAGCAATAATTAGCTGTGCATGACTCAGCGCTGTGACTGCTCGATTTCCTTCATCTGAATTTCTGGAGATTAAGTTAAATATAACTGCCAGTGGATTTCTGTGTTTCTACCAATATGTAGCTGGTAAAGATGCCGTGTTGACAAATGATAGGGGAAAAATAAACTATGCACCGCTAATTGTAGGTTTCAGAGGAGGGAAATTGAGACCTTTTTCTCTCTTAGAAAGCTTTGTTTATTAAATATAGTATCAATGCCCAGCAAATTAAAGATGACTCTCAACAGCTTTTTTTCTTAAGAAAAAATCGACAAGATACCAAACAGCGAAAAACATTTGTTTCTTCTCCACCTCCTGCACCCACAAATGCATCTCCTTTAAAAAAAAAAAAAAAGCAGATTTATTTATTCAGTCCAAGGCATGGACGTGTGGAGCTGAGCTCTTGTCCTTTTCCTCGACCTAAACATGGGAGGGAGAAACCAGCACTGGCTCCCTCCGGGCTTTTCGCCATCTGTCTCTGCCTCCCCGTTTCTCTGACAGCCTTGTTTGCCTCCCGTGACGTACAGAACGCGTGTGGATGCAGATGCCGGACTCTGACTTGCTGAGAGCTCTTTTTGACCAGGGGCCAACCTCACAGCTCGCATGATTCCTTTATGAATCCTAAGCACGTACCACCTTGTACAAACACTGACGTGCCTTGGTCCTCCACCACCTGATTTTTATAAAAGATCTTCATAGAATGCCTCAACGAATGCGTGCATCCATCTACTTTGTAAAAATACGTAAGGATTACTGGGCATTTTTTTCCCTGGATTAAATAAACAAGCAAAACAAAACAAACAAACAAAAGTGCTTTAGCAAATGTGTGCGTTTGGGATGGGCCACTCCATCTTGCACTGATGCTCAAGTGTGCTGATGGTCAAGGTGGAATGAACTCCCACCTCATTTTTAGGGAAAAAAAGTCATTTGTCAGGCAAAAAAGCAAAAGACGAAAGCAGGTTTGGGTTTGGGTGGGTTTTGTTTTGTTGGGGTTTTGGTTGGGTTTTGGTTGGTTGGTTTTGTTGTTAGGGGGTTTTTTTGATTTTTTCGTTGCTGTTGTTGTGGGGTTTTTTGTTTTGTTTGCTTTGCTTTGTTTTTTGGTTGGTTGGTTGGTTGGTTTTTTTCCTGATTCAGGTTTATTTCAAGCACTACCTGAAAATACTGAAGCACTGCTCTGAGTTGCACCAACTATTCAGTAACACCTTTCTTTGCCCTGTCTTTGCATTCACATCTGATTCTTCGCCGAGCCAGTTCTAACTCGTCTTTTGCAACTTGCCTTACAATTAAGGAAGCTTGTTGGCTGTTTTTCTTGTCAGTAAAGATCTTAAAGCTACTTTCAGGTGGTCTTTCCTCCCTCCCCTACAGCTGCCCAGACACATTCTACATCACCCTGTTTTCTGGCAGAGTCCGTGGTCACGGACATCCCGCTGGGTTTGGGGGAGTTTGACTGACTGGCGTTTTCTCCATCCTCCTTTGGTTTAAGCAGATCTCTGGGTATCTGAAGATTCAGGTCCCTCAAACTCATCTCTGCTGATTTCTGAACCGATAAAACAGGCAGAGCTTCATCCCCAGGTTCCCGCCTCCATACTGCTTTGGAAGTAATAAGGAAGACAGGTTTTTTTAAGGTTTTTGACAAGTGGTGCTCGAGGCATGTGAATGCTCATTTGACTTTTCCTCATTAGTAATAGTGGCATATTTTTAAGTATTGCTGTCTTCCTTTAAGCAGAAGAATATTCTTGTAATACCATAATATCTCACTTTTAAGATGGGGAACAGAAACTTCAGCCTGGGCACACTGTTCAGAAGTCTGTAATTGCATACTTTAGAAATATTTTTGTTTTAATAAAAATTGATTAAACTGTAAACTAAGCATGAATTTTTATTTCAGTCTTTCTTAGCGTATTTTCAGTTCTCCGGACTGTGACTAAGGACTCTGTGCTTTAGCTGAAAATACATTTTTCGTTTGTGTTTAAGCCTTTTTATTCAGACTTGGGTATGTCTGAAAAGTGCTGCACATGGGAGTCCATGAACTCTCCTCCAGTGCTTTCACTCGCATTGGCACGTTGTTTCTCACCATCACTGACTTCAGTTTACACTGCCATCTCCAGTTCGTCCCTGATATTGTTCAATATATATCTGATATGTTCAATAGGTGCACTACGTGCATATGTATTTATTGCATATCGATACACGTGTAGATATACGCACGCATGCATACGTATGCACATTCTTGGTTAATATTTATCTAGTTTAAAAGGTGTTGGGCATTACACTACTTAGCTGGATTCAGTTGCCAACCAGGCATCAGCTGAAGGTCACGGAGATGTCTGGCTCCTCTGAACCAAGCTGACCGCGTTTCCCTGCGCTCGCAGATGTCTGGAGCCGACGTGGGTCTTGTTTGTGCCCTTTCTGGACGTCCTGGACCATTGTGCCTGCCCATCTCTTGGCTGCCAATAAAGCTGCTGCAATCCTGTCTTACAGCTGGGCTCCAAGGGGGTTGTACATTATGGGCCTAGACAAAGTTATTGATCTCTGAAATGTTCAGATAGGAGATATTTTAAGGTTTATTAAAAACACATAAATAAATACAATAACTTTAAAAACCCTTTAAAAACCTCATTACTTTGCATCTCGACCCATAAAAAGATTGGGTGGGCAGAATTTTCAGACTAAACTTTTCCTGCATAGTGGTCCCACCTTTCCCTTCTTACACACCAGGACCCAAGTTCAAGAAGGTTTCATTCTTCTGGAAAAAAACAATAATTTCACTGTACCTCATGTTTAGTAACTGTCATCACTTCTACTTCCTGATTTCATTTAGCAAAGTCATCAACAGTCGTATGAGAAACTAGGAACCCTGAACTCAGCTTATGGGAAATAAATTAGTAGCATTCACATTTATAGGTATTATTTGGAGGTAGGAACTGGGGTACCTGAGGGGTTGTGTGAGAAAGCACTTAAATGAGCACAAGAACAGAGTTTAAAATCTTAGTAGAAAGGTAAAAGTCTCTTTTCAAAACGATTTTTGTCCAATGATCATTTCAGCTGTGTTCTGTTACGTCTTGATTTAGCAAATGAGTGCCTGGAGCCAGATGAAACTTAATAAAAACAAGTCTCTGTACTGAACAGTTTGCTTTTTTGACTTGTGAAATGCATCTTTTAAGGCTTTGTGTTGATACTTGGCACCCCTTCCTAGCAGAATTGAAAGGAGAGATAATTTGTGTTAAACAGAGCCTGAACTGTGAACTTGTGTTTAACGTCAGCTTTAGCATTTGATAGGGACAACAGAAACTTAATTTGTCGTGTGAGTGCACCAAGCCAGTAATGAGTCAAGTTATCCTAAGAGATAACTGCTCTTCACCTCATGCAAACATTTGGGTTTGGACACGTTTTTTTCTTTCATTATTACTATTATTATTATTATTATCATCATCATCATCATCATCACCTTTTGTGTGTAGCACCAAGTAGAAATCCATTGGAATGTGCTGCTGGGAGCCTGAAGAGCTGGATTCCCTTGGCAAATTGTTTTTTAAATACTTCATGCTCACTGTAAAATGCATCAAATTACTGCAAAATATGAATAACTGCTGTAATTCCAGGGTAAGAAGAAACAGCGGTGCTTAGAGGAAGAAAGGCAAAAAATTAATAACTGTGCTTTAAGTGGGCGCAGTTCACAGCATTTTGATCTTCTAGTAATACAGGAGATATAAAGAAAGTATAGCTGAAGAAATCAAAACAATTCAGTCTTTCGGTAAAAGACAGCTTAACAGAATGAAAAGCTTTCTATAAAAATACATTTTTAAAAAGCCCTATAAACCACCACTGTCTTTTATACATGAAAGGAATTGATCACAGTTTTATAATATAAGCAATAATATTCTGAAAATTAAAATACGTAGAAAAAAATTATAAAAGTGACGAAATTGCCTTTTTTTACTAATACCTAAGAGAATGTGAGATTAATATTTTAATTTATAAATAACTGCATGATATAATAATGTGGACTTTTTCGGATGTGACTTATGTCTTAAGTGTTTGTAACTGCAAGGGGAAGCTAAAATATTTGAATTGCGGTTTTCTTTGGTATGTATTTAAACTATAAATGACCTTTTTGTAGCTAAAGGCCATCTGTATATTATAATTTTAAAAGTTTCGTGGTATATTAGCAGGAAAAAAACTTCTGCCATTCTTGCACCAATATTCCAATATAGGGACCGCGGTCCTTAGACTGCACAAGACACAGCTTCGAGTTTCTCCATCCAGCTTCAAGTCCCATAGCACATTCTGGAAGAAAAAATTTGTTAATCTTGGTGCTTTTGCTACTATGTGAGACAGTATCAATTCACATAACTGTAGATTTATTTTGGTATAATGTCTTTAGATATTGTAAACTTCCTGGAAAAGGTACTATGTTTTTCTTCATGATGACTTTTTCACTGGCAGACTAGTGAGTCCCAGGACACAGTGGCTACTACAAGTTGGAAAAAAAGCTCCAGGATTTTTTGTTCTTTTGGTACGGCTTAAGAAATACTACCTGTTTCTTAAAATGCTGGAAAGTATTATGCTACTGGATCCTGATTATGGAAACGTGAGAAAGATCCAAAGAAATTGCAATGTACACTGCATGCTTACTTAAATGTTTGTAATCTGTAGACATTAAAAGTAGGGACCAGTTCTGTTTAATTTTTTTTTTCACCTTTTTTTTTTTTCACTTTTTCACCTATTTTTTCACCTTCTGTTGACAAGACTAAATACCCGATCGAGTCACGGAAGAGGAAAAATACATTTCACGAAAGTACAATTTTGTGACTTGGCGATTGTATGTTACCAACACTATTTTAATAAGACGCCCTTACTTCTTGTGCTGCGTAGTAGCTTCCAAGGCAGGGGGAGTTTTACAGTTCAGGACTGCTGGGGATTGTACACACAAATACACACAAGTAAAACTGTCGTTTTACGCCGGTGATATTATCCTTGCAAGACGCTTAGGCAAGTAAACTGCCTCTTTAGGCTTAAAGTCCTGTTGCATTGTGAAAATACCGCCTGAAATTGGTGTTTAAAATCGTACAGACGTGGGGTTAAAAAAAAAAAAAAAGAAAAAGAAAGTTGCACGGCCTTGGTGGTTTATTTTCCTTCTTCTTTTCCTTTTAATCGCCCTCCGCCCGCAGCCTCTCGCTGTTTCCCCGCGTTTCATCATGCAGCCGCCGGGCCGGGGGGGCCCAGCCCGGCCGGGGCAGCTCCGGGGCCGCCGCAGCACGGCGTCTGTGTCCGCGGCCCCCCCGCCGCCGCCTTGGGGACCTCGGGACGAGTTCTCTGCGCTGCGCTCTCCCCTCCCCGCCTCTGGAAGGCAGGAGGAGGAGGGAGAGAGTTGCAAAGGGACGTGGCTTTGCCTAAAAACCCACCGGCCCGCCCAGCCGGAGCTGCGCGGGGGGAGGTCGGGGGTGTCCATTTTAGCGGGCGGGCGGTGCTGCGGGAGGCGTGAATCATCCCACAAACACACGCTGAGAGGTTGTGGCAGCAGAGAGCAGCGTTTGGGGCGATTTTTTTTATTTTTTTATTTAATTTTTTTTCTTTCCCCAAAAAACATGGCTGAAGCTGGGACGGGCTTTTTGGAACAGCTGAAATCTTGCATCGTCTGGTCCTGGACTTATCTCTGGACGCTGTGGTTCTTCATCATGCTTTTCCTGGTCTACATCTTAAGGGTACCCCTGAAGATCAATGACAATTTAACCACAGGTACGGTGCGATCATCCCCGCGGTCCTTTCACCCCCCGGGGAAGGGGAGGTCGGGCTGCCCGCGGGGGAGAAAACCCACGGAAGGGCTCGAGTGTTCCGTCCCGTTAAGGGCCGGGGGGTCGGCGGAGTAGGGTGGTTCTCCCCTTCTCCGAAACGCTCCCGTTAGGGGTTGCCCGGGGTGGTGGTGGGGTTCTCGGGGTCCCCCGGGCTTTTGCGTTTTCTGCGCGGCACGTTGCTTGCTGGTACCGGTGAGGTTTTGTAAGGGCCGGGTTGAGTAAATGTTAGTTTGTGGTTGAGTCTTGACTCGGTGTAGTTAGCCCAGGGAAGGCTGGAAGGTACGCGGAGAGCTCAGCTGAGTTTCCTCCTGGCGGTGGGAGCCTTAAAGTAGTTGTGCTGCAGCAGGAACGGGCTGTGGAGATGCCAGCGTCACCCAGACGGTGCTTGGTGGTGGGCAGAGGGCTCATCTCCCGGTGGTGTGGCACTCTCTGCTGCTGGCTTTGCCGGCTGAGTGAGCCACCGGGGGGATGATGCTTGGTCCTTGTGCCAGCCAACCTCCTGCTGCTGCCAGGGGGTGGGGGGCACTGGGGGGGCTGCTCTGGATCCTCCTTTGTGCTCTGAGTAGAGGTGAAGCACTCAAGATGACTTCAGGGGTACGGGGCAAACTGCGGCTTTGCCCTAGGCGAAGCTTGCTGTTTTCTGGAGTTGTATTTCGCGCTGGACTTCTACTAAAGGAGTAAACGCATTGATTTTTGACTAGCAGGCTCTTTGAGAAAAAAAAAAAAAAAGTATGTCTGGTTTTCAAGTAATGGCTTAAGCTGTTTATAATGGTTTTACAGCGTAAATGATGAGCAAAACTGTATTCTCCCCCCTCCCTCCCCAATGTCATGCTTTTTCTGGACTTTTGAGACTAACTGGGAATTGTAGGGGCTTGAGCAAAAAAATGCAGCTTGTTCAATTCACAAGCCTAAGTCAGGAACAACCGAAAGTAATTTACATCTCGTATTCACTTGGTCTCAATTTGTTTCCATAACAGGCTTATCTTTGATGTGGACTGAGTAAATATGTAAATATAAACCCATCTTCAGTTGCAGGGCAGTTCATTGTTTCTGGGAGCTTTCTTAGGAGCAGGTGGCACAGGCACATATCAGGAATTCCAAAGGAAAATTATATTTGTGGAAAATTCTTGGTTGCTTTGAAGCATAAAAAGGGACTGGTTATTATGGGGAGTATGTGTGGATTTGGGTAGTATATGGAATGGAATTAACATGTTTTCCTGTACCATTTATATTCTACTTAAGCATTTTTAAACAGGATTAAAACTTTTGTTTCTGGTGAAAATTAGATGTCAGCTTATTCTTCTGGATGATAATAAATAATATGCCTGCAAGTGTGCCGGAAGATTAACACTGTTGCAATGGACTTTGACTGTTAAGACTTACAAAGGCAGTATGGCCACTACTGTATTGAATCAAAAGTAGCTTATGTAGTGTTAGCCAGCCTGAATAAGGCAGTTATGTCTTTATCTTGAAATTGCTTATTTTTCCTTCCTATCTACTGTGATAATTTAATTTCCTACACACACACACACACACACACACACACACACACACACACACACTCTGGAGAAGGCAATTTGTTTTGGGGGCAGATGCAATGTAACCCATGTGGCATCCCTCTTGCTGGGAAGCCAAATGTTATCTGGGTGCTCTTTACCCGTCTTTCCAGCCTGTTCTTATTTGATAAGCTTTTGGCAAATCCAGCATCAACGAGGAATAATTTTTTAAAAAGATTCAGCTTACAGCAATTATTATTTTAAGCGTAGACAGTAAACACAATTAAAACCAGCTTTTAAATACAATTTTGGTCAAACTTTTTCAATATGTCCTTGAACAACTATCCGGTTTGTTCTGACGTTGCTGCACGCTGGTTAGAACAGGATGTAATACTTGTTACTTGATTCTTAATAATTTATGTAAACGTGAGTCCCAGGTAAACATTGCAGGCCGTGGTTGTCAAGCAACAATGTCAGGATGCTTTTTATGATCATTTTCACTATTGGAAAAAAGTTGCAGACATCCATTTTTGACCTAATCAAACCCCTGAGTTTGAACAAACTAATTCTTGATGCATTTTCTCGTTTGAAATGTTACTCCAGCCACCTTCAGCTGAGTCATCTTGGTTTTCATTGAAGTGTCCCAAATTGCAAGTAAAATGACAGTATGAAATCTGCAACTCCAAGAGATTTTCACACCTGTGTATTTTAAAACATTGAGGGGGTTAAAAAGTCAGAAGAAATTACTAGTAAATCCCAAAGTGTGTGATGAAAATGAGATACCAGGGAAGAACAACAGCCACAATATGGCTGTTATGCATCCTCTGTTCCTAAGTGGGGTTTATTAAAAAATCAGCGCTGTCAATAACTTGAGGTTTTTTGTTTTGTCTTGTTTTTCAAAGCTTTTGTGAATGGATTAAAAATGATCTGATTTATTGTGGATTTTTTTTTCCCCAGCTGATCACAATAAGATCCTGTCAGTGGGTTAAGGTTGCTCATAAAGTACCACAGCAACTGGCCTCAGATGTGATACTAATCAAATGGACCTCAGCGGTGTGAAAATAGAAGTATAAGTGTTGCTGCTAAAACATCTGCATGATGTAAAGAAATAATAAGGTGATTGAAAACAATGACTGGGCGCTTTCCCAGAGTAAGCTGCATCTGTTGGTGAGCTGAGGTCAAACAAACTGGTTGTGAATACCACCAGACCCAAGCTTAAACAGCTGGTCAGAGAAATGCAGTTCCACAGGTATGATTTGCACCTCACAGAACAGTGATTTTAAAAGGTTTCAGATGGTTAGATCAAAAGTCTTAACCTGAGTCCACAGTGGGCTATTGGGATATGAGGGACTAGTGTGGCACGTATGGGAGAGTACCTACCAGAGGGACGGGGACTTTGTGCTGCTGTGTGATTTTGGTTTTCTGTGCCTGATGTCCATGTTTCTAGAATGAACTTCAAGAGCTGGAGAACATAGTGGAAAAATGATTTAAGGGCTGGAGAGAAGCATCAGAGATTTTGCTTGGGACGTGTCTGGATTAAAGTAAAGAGATATTGTCATGGGGGAGAAGTAAGTGGCCTTTTAGTCATAAGAACTGATAACTGGAAACAGAGGGGAAACTCAGTTTAGTCATAATCAGGCATTAATTTTTAATGAACCGTGGATTAGCTACGGAAGGAACCTGTGGGTTTCCCATGTCTGAAAGTCTTCAAATCAGATGGCCAAATCCGAGTCACTAGTGTTCATACAGCCTTAAATTGGTTTTCAGTGAGGACTTGGGCAGCGGGCTGTGCGACGGTAGCGGTCAGAGTAATTATGGATGGTTCCACCAGATAGTCCAATGGTCACTTCTAGCTGTAAGTTTTATTAAGATGGAATGTGCAGCCTTTTTTCCCCTTCTTTTGATGTTGCATAGATGTGCATGCCCCCCGCGTTGGGTAGCTCTGGCCAGTCATTCTGCATGTTTCGTTGAGCTGCCAGGCTTGAAAGTCCTTGCAGTTTGGAGCAGCGTAATTTCAGTATCCTCAGCAGAGTAGATTACTGTGATATAATCATAGGGAAATCTAGTCTGTCATATTAAAATATTCATGCTGAATCTTCTTGTGATGTTTCATGGGTTTTTTTGCATTTTATTGAAGCTTGATGCCCAAATCAAATAATAAAATCCTTTATGAATGACAGTGTTTGAACTATTATAACTGTACCATACCATTAGCCAGGAAGCAAGAGAGGAGACTTAATATGCCAGGCTGAAATATTAAATGCAGAATAAGTAGTTGAGGAAGCGGATGTTATCATCTTATTCCAAAATAATTAATATAAACATGATTATTTTATATAACATGCTGTATTTTCCTCCCAGGTTGGCACTTGCACAATTTCCGAATGCCACATTAATCTGAACTAAGACACACCTCTTCTAAAAATGTGAAACCCTGCTTGTTTTTCCTGACTTAACAGTTTGGCTTTCTAGTCATATACTAAGAAGCAGAAAGTCCCAGAAGTTAAACAGTTTCTGGTTATTTTATTTATCATTTTGAAGCAAAACAGAAGGATTTAATAACCAGAGCGTGACGTGCAACTGGCTTGTGATGAGGCAGACAGGAGGAAACCTTTGGGTTGCTGAGGGCAGAGAAATCAGAAAACCTGATTTCCTAAAAGTGTGGGTAAAAAATACCTGGGTATGAGCTCTGGGTTGAATCCAGCTCTGTCAGTGTCTGCAAAGTATTATGGGCTGTCTGTGGGACATCCCGCTTCAGCTGCACTGGAGCATCGCCCCTTACTCTTACCAGCTGAACATCTAGAGAAGGGAGGGTTAGAAACCTACAGCGTGAAAGACAGCGAGTAACGTTGTCCTGCCCTGAGGTCAGTGAGCCCAGGAGAACCACAGCTGCTGGAGCAAGGCTACGTCACCTTGGTGAGGAGCTGGTGGCTGTGACGAAGTTGTGTTCTGGGGAACACAGTGTTTTTCTTCGTTGTGATTCTTTAATTATTATTCTGGTGTTCCTGCTGAAATAATTACCTAGAGTTTTAATTAATGTGGGATTTGTGACCATGTAATAGGCTTCTCTTAGAGCCCAGCACTTGAAGCACTGTGCACGGAGCCAGCCGTCCGGAGAGGAGAGGAGAGAGAGGCTGATGTGCAACAGCACCTGCAGCTCTGGCCAACGCCGGGTTACTGACTCACAGTCAGGGGCTGTGCATGCACGGGCAGGAGGACCCAGCAGACATGTTCGAGTTGTCTCTTTTGTTCCCCGTAAAATTAGGACAACAACGTTTTCTCTTCATCCAAGAGCCCTTCTGAGGACACAAAACAGAGAGACTTTTAGGCAGCCAGACGCTATGGTGATCTGGTCCACCTCAGATGCATTCACTGATGTGTTCGTTGCACAGGCTCTGGTAAATGAAGCACTCATACCACTCCTGTCTCATTGAACCCTCGTTTTACGAAAACTACCCAGTATTTAACAATGCAAGAAAGCTGGGGGTGATGCTACAAGCAGAAATACTGCGGGAGGTGAAGAGATGCAGCACGCCTCTCAGGTTTAGGCTGTGCTGTCTTAGGGTGGTGGTTGCTGTCAATGAGGCCCATCTTGTCTTTCTGATCTTCCCTCCGTTGGCTTCCAGACCTTGCAGATATATATTGATCGACAGCAGTACAATAAGTAACTTTCCGTTCCCACGGTCTCAAATTCAAGTAGCAGCAGAAAACAGTCGCCTGTTATTAAAATTTAACTAACGATCACTTTTTTCCTGCCGGTGATACTTGGCCGTGTGGAGCTGCGTGTGCCCAGACCTACGGTGATAAACCACCCTTGGGGACGAAGGTTTTTTGTCAGCCAGGGGTTTTTTCTTCCCTGGGCCGGGAGCCTGGCTGTGGACACTGGGGCTGGGGCTGCCGGTGCCTGCGCTGTGTGCTCCGTCACCATCCTGTGTGTCGCGATGTGTTTGCTGTGGTAGCATCTTGACAGCGCAGTCGGGAGGTGGTGTTCCCCTTCATAAATTTAAGCCTGGGAAGGTAATCATGAGGGTTGGAAAACATTAACCTGATGAAGGCCAGGGAATTTGAAATGGGTTAAAAACAAGTGATCAGCTTCCTTGTTTTGAGAAGAGCTGAAGGAGAGTTATTTTTGCATTTGTGGACTTGCTGGTAGTTGCTTGGCCTTTTTTCAAAGTCGTCTGCCGTCATTGTGATGGATTTCCCTGTAGGCATCTGCTGTGTGAACTACAGGAGTGTGGTGGTGTGACCATGGAAAATCCAAAGCAAAATTTCTATGCCACTAAAAGGAGATGGAGAAACTTGTAACTCCCTGTAAATGCAGTGCTGAGGGGTTTTTTTTCTGTATGAACTAGACTATTGAAAGTAATTTAATTGCATGACCGCTTCTGGCAAGGTCAGCATTAATTCTGTGTATGGATTTCACAGAATAAACCATGTCCCTTCCAATCCCTGACATTCTGTGATATCAGTTATATATAAGTATAGATAGTTTGGTCGTTGACCCCAAATCACTTGTCTTTTACTTTTTGCATTTCACAGAATGTTCCTTTCTGCCGGTCTTATTTTTCTGCAGTCCTAATGGAATTAAAGTAAACAATGTTCTGTTTACCGTTAACCTCCATCTTCAGTTGTACTGGTTGCAGCACTGTGAAGCATTTGTAGTGGCTGCTGAGCCTCCAGACAGGGTTTGGATGTTAGAGGTTTCTTTGATCTGCCTCTCTGGGGTTTGCAAAAAATTAGTTGTTACCTGGACATAGGCTAATGTTCAAGAGGTTATTATAAACCAGATTTTAACCATTTTAAGCACGTGTATTTTCAGCATGTTACACTTGGAAACTCTACCTTTCATTTTTATGGAAAAGAATATGATGCACATGGAAGTTGTGTGTTATTTTTGACAAAAGTCTGCGTAGATGAAATTTGGGATTATTGTAGGTGGAGAAGCCCTAAGAAAACTTGTTAGATCAATTCCTGATGGATACAGCATACTCGTTTTCTGTGAATTTTGGCATTTCTTCATGAGTTCGATTTTTTTTGAATGAGCTTAGTTTTTCAGTCAGCATCAAATGCAGGAAACTGAGTGAAGTTTGTAGCAAATGCAAGGATTTCAGAAAACACTTCTTCAAGAAATTGACTTTCGTACTGCGGAAGCTCTAGAAGATTTGCAGCCAGTATTTGAGGGGAACAGTGTGAGTAAGAGCCTTCACAATAGTGTTTGATAACATCTTGAGTGAGCTACTGTAGCACTGGCTGATACACAACCACAGAGTTGTACTGCCAGCTTCTAAGGGCAGTCTCATGTCCTCCATGTGCTGATGAAAATCTTCAGAAGTGCTCCTAAAACTGCACATATGTAGTGGGATTTTCCCAAAGCATGCACCGAGTGCCCGGATAAATTTAGCTCGAAGGAACATAAGCCCCATTGTCCACAGAGGTCGTAGGTCCCGATTGTCTGAGCAGCTGCAAGAACACTATGATTCTATATTAAAGGAAAAAATTAGAACAGGTAAGTTTTTGTGTGGTTGTTTTGTAAACAAAGCAAATGCAAAAATCTAGATCAGAAATCTGCATTTGTGAAAGATGCAAGAAGTGCTAAGTGGTGTCAGTGCCTAAAGGACTGAAAAGACAAAAACATAATTCTGTACCAAAGCTCTGCATTAAATGAAAAACAGAAGGATGTGATGCCTGCCTTGAGAGCACCTAGCAGGAATTAGGGAGATGATGCTGCATAAACCAGGGGGATGTTTGGGGGAATGTTATGCTGTGTTTTAAAATGGATTCTGAAAACTGCAGCATCTCTGAGAGGAACTCGGCAGAGTCCAGTGAAAACACATTGCTGGTGTGAGGGAGCTCAAACTGTTTACGTAATCACGGAGAAGCTACAGAAGCAACTTGAAGGTAGCTAAGGAGGACTGAGAGCTTTAATCTAGTTGACAAACATATAGTGAATTTCCTAAATATGTGGAGTTAAAATACATGCATTACACTTGGCAGCATTGGGGTCAACTATATGGTGGGAAGGTACTAAAGTAACCTTTAGTATAGGGGAGACAAATCTTACAGAAACACGTGGCTGCAGGCTGGATCCAGAGGAATTCACACGGAAAGCATGTTTTTAAAGGAGATTTTTGAAGGTGTGTGTGTTTGGACCCGACTGCCACAGCAAGCGATGCTGTGGCTTTGCAGCTTTGGCAATTGTGGATATTACGACCGTCAGTGCAATGAGGATTGCCAAACTCAACGGAGGGGGAATGGCAGTGGAATCCGAGGGCCTGCGATAAATGGGAGGGCTGACTAGTAAAAACACAATCGCGTTGAGATTGAAAAGAACCAACACCCAGCTGGGAGCGACTGCTGACTGCGTGCAGGCACCTTGTGCAAGCACGGAGGCTCTGACAGTCCCCGGACGTGCCGGGACATCTCTGAGCGTGCCAGACCGCCATCCACACCGAGCCCAGGCCCTCCGTGTGCAGTCAACGGGCCAACTCGGTGCTTAAGGGAGAGTTATTTGTCTTGTTGGCAAGTGCTAACGCAAATAAAACCACCCAAGTGGTGACTTACATTCGATGATCGAGCAGTTTCTCCTGGGCTTAAATCTACCGAAATGAACATGATCATCAGAAAACGATGAAGACAGTGTCTTCTGTGCAGCAGCCACAACTCAGGATTCAGCTTTTTAATAGCAAGGCTAGTTGTTTAAGAAGATATTTTATATTTAACAAAATAAGCCCGTACTCTGACATCTGTTGGTGTGTTGAATACAGCTGACAGTTATGTTAAACTGTACAGGGAGAAGCAAGGCAGAGGGAGACAAGACCCTGATCCTGCAAATCTTTGATGGTATGATTCGTTCTGCAAACATATGTCCAGGGATTTACTGCAAAAGTAACTAATGGGCATGAAATTTTAATGACTAGGGCATGAAGTTTACCAAGGTACTGCAGGAAGCCACGAGCAAAACTGGAGATAGAGTCCCCAGTTTCTTCCATCCCAAGGCAGTTTTACCTCTTGTAATTTGATGGTTGCATCTAAGGTTTACCTTTTTTACTGGAGCTACTTCAGGAACGTATTCAGGGCACTTGTCGAAGAATTTAAGATGAAACCTGACTTGGTCCTGTGACCAGACTGTGAGGTGGTTGTGGGATGCTACTCCTCTGCTGGCTATTAAAGGGGGTGTCTTAATGCCCCTTCCAACTGTTTTTAAATTAGGTCTTTGTGGCACTGGAGGCATATACTGAAAGATTGTATTATAAACTCCAGCTCGTCCTCGTGTCTGTGAAGTGTCATGTGGACAAGTGATGCTGTGTAAATGCTAATGAGTGACAGTTGCTTTGTAAACTCTCAGCACAGGATAATTGGATTTCTTTGTGTGTTTCTTAGCTGGGCACTGCGGAAAGGTGACCAGTTTTAACACCGAGAACACTCAGCTAAGCAACGATAATGCATTTAAAGACAAGAGTTAATATCGTGCTTTCAGCAGGCAGAACAAACAAGTTGTTACTGTTAAGCCCAAGGAAAAGGCCTAAATTTAAAATCCAAATCAAAACTCACCAGCTGCTGTGAGAAGACAAAGATTTATTATTGTGGAGTCTAAACTGGAGGTCTATCACTGTGGTAGATTCAATGCTTAAGTGATTAAGTGCACTTAAATATACCAATTAGAAGGATGAAATCTATAGGGGAAAAATGAAATGCAGCCATCGTAAGATTCCTTTTTCTGTACAGTGTGCCAGGTGCAGCCATGAGATTTAATTTCCAGCTCACTTTCTAGAAATAAACTTGGCTTATTAAATGTCCAGCGTGTTAGGTTGATATGTTAGGTCTTGTGCTCAGCAGCAAGATACTCAGAGATCAGATTTAAAGAACAAGAAATGTTAGAATCGTTGTAGTTTTATTTGGTAAGGCTACCATTCATTTCTCAAGAAAATGTGCTTGTAACCTGAGAGTGGCGTAGACATTGATCTTCACGTAACTAAATGTTTTGATGGCATTGCCTGTATGTTTTATGCTGAGGCCTGAGAATTGTTTACAGCATGGTCTGAAGCAAGGTTATATGATCTGCGAACGCACTTAATCGTCCGTGTGAAATTTCTCTTGCTATTTTTAATTCCAAAGTGAACTTGATAGCAGCATACCCAGCTGGTATGTTTTACACAAATCTCAGATTAGAGTCCCAGTCTAGTCATTTCCTTGGTTTTGGGGGAGAAGGTTAGACCAGACCGCGTTTGGAGAGGGCATGCAGCTGGCCTGTCGCGCCCTGCACAGGGGACAAGGGGACAGAGAGTCCCTGAGTGCGACTCAAGCAGCTTCTCAAGCAGAAGGCGACTTGGCGCAGCAGCAGGATGTTCCAGATGAGCTGACGAGCCCTCCCTGCTGCGAGAAGGAGCCGAGGAGGTCTCGTGCAGGGCTGCACTGATGCAGACCTACCGCTTTTGGGAGCCGTGTCACCATGACAGAGCTTGACTTTATCATGGAACCACAGAATCACAGAATCTGTTTGGTTGGAAAAGACCTTGAAGGTCACTGAGTCCAAGTGTTAATGTAACACTGTCAAGTCCACCTTTAAACCATGTCCCTAAACTTCACATCTATGCATCTTTTAAGCATTTCCAGGGATGGTGACTCAACCACTTCCCTGGGCAGCCTGTTCCAGTGCCTGACAACCCTTTCAGTGAAGAAGGAAGTGCCTTCTGGTCCCTGTGTCAGTCTGTCCAGCACTTTGGGTTAGGACAAAGGAGGAATGATACAAGCGCAGGAGGATTTCTTTAGCAGTAAATATTGTCCCACATACTCGTAAGTTGGTTTTCCCTCCAGAAATCCTTGCCAAGAGTCTATGGTTCTAAAGCATTGATCGCAGCTGTGTTAGTAGCAGTCCCCAAGACCGTGTGTGTAGTCTTCGGGGGAACACAAGACATGAGGAGTTCTTGTTAGCTCCAGGACTTCTGAAGATGCCTAGGCTGGAGGATTTGCCTAGACCTGGTGAATGAGGATTTGGCCTCTCTTACAGTCAGGGATGTTTCATCAGTGGCTCTACAGGAGCCAGGATTTTCACCCTTGGTGTCCTACTGTGGCTCCCCGGCCTCCTGTGAGGAGTAGGCAGGAACTGTGCTGTGTGGGACTAGAGAGGTGGACAGGGCTCTCTGTATCCCTGACTCCAGTCCTCAGTCATACTTTACATTATTTTCCCATAAACCGCTGCACTGAAAGATATTTCTGAAACTTGACAGCTTTGATGGTTAAAAACCCTGGTCTTGCTACAGCACATAGGTGTTCATGGCTGGTTTGCATGCATTTGCCCTCATGACAGCTCCCTCCTTTACCTTCAGAAGCTGCACCGCTGCCATGAGGGCTGGTTCCAATGCACTTACATGGGATTTTCCTTCCTCATCCTCCCATTGTGAGGCTGAGTCAAGCTGTCCCAGCCTGCTCTCCTAAAATGACTGTGTGTCCTTGATCATACTTGTAATACTCTCTCATTTTTTCTTCCATTTCATAATTGGGTAACCACCGTTGTATGTCATACGCCAAGGTAAGGCTTCATTAACTGCCTTATATAGTGTAATTAATCTTTCTCACTTTCCGCTGGGAATACATACACTGTGTAATCATATGGTTAAAATTACCTTTTTTGTGTCAATATCTCCTTGGTGGATTGTAGCAGTATGCGGTCATATGCTAGATGTAGACCTGTCACGCCAGCTGACCAGCTGCGAGCAGAAACCCTTGCTGGTCCCTTGCCCTTTGCACCATTAACTTTAATCCGTTTTTTCTGGCAGCTCATACGAGCCTTCCGCACCCTTCTGGCTTTAGTAATGCGAATATTCCGTAGGGTTCAGTTGACAGCTCCATGGGCTCTCCTCATGCCCAGTGCTCCCAGGCAGGCTGCGGGTTTCTCCGTCTCTGCCAGTTCCTCCCTCCTCCCCACGTCTCCTGTTGTCACTGCCTTCCTGTGGCACTCTCAAATACTCTACTGAAAGCCAGACACTTTTGAGCTACTCATTTTTCTTGGCTTGAAAACTAGCTGTTTTTAATAAAGTGACACATCTGGCTGGTCTGGCATGATTTATTTATTTTGTGTTTTATCCAATTTTTCATTTACCTTTGTTCCCTAGTTTATTGTTATCTTTAAAATTCTGAAGTTTCACATCGTACTGCTTTGTCAATAGCGCAGTAGCTTGGCTCTGCGTATTAAATATAGAAATATGAGGTATTCTGGCATAGTGTGTTGAGTTTCAATTTATTAAAACTGTCTTAATGCTGGGCTTGATTTTTCAAATGCCACTTCTTTCAGTAAGATGATTGATATATATTCCCTTCGTCTCACACTCAGCCATGTCTTGAATGTGTTAAGCTCTTTGAATTATGTCTCTGTTTCTCCTGTCACAATATCCCTTTTCTTGCACTCACTTTTATTATTTTTTTTCCTCCACATTCAACAGTTTTGTTCCCATTCAAAAGTGAAGTAAGGATTCACTTTGTTTTGGGGACTACTGAATCCTATTTCTTACCTTGCTGTCTCATTGTTTATTTTGTTGAAGTAATCTTACTAGTTTGCTGGGTTTACTTTGATATATATTAAGTGTTTTTATGCAACTCTTAAGGTATATCTCAGTCTGACGCTTAGCAGATACAATTTTCTTTCTGTGCCTTTTGTCCTTACTGAAGCAGAATGGAATCTTTGAACCTCCCAGATCTTGTGGGTGTTACTTGTACAGGGCTGATGCTGCTTTATTTTAAAGCCTTGGCTGATAGATTGGAGTCTGTGAGGTAGAAATGGAATTTAACTTTCCATGATAATTTCAAGAAAGTCTGTGTTTCAATTCTGGCCTCCTTGAAGCAGTGGGCAAAGCTCCTACTCACTGTGATGAAACCACTATGTTTCCCCGAGGGTTTTTTGGCAGTAGTTCCCTGCAGAAGAGGGTATTTAGCATTAATGACGCCCAGACAGCCCCCAGTAATTTGAAGTAAGTCTGCACATTTGCTGCCTTCCTGTATTTGGAACATCAGAGGTATCAAGAAACTGAGAACTGATAGCAGTGCAGGTTGGACAGCGTTAAATAAGGATTTTTAGTGAGTATTGGGTGTTAAAAAAACCTGACGTGTCTAAAGCTAAACTGTGAAGTTTCTCAGGTGCTTTTATGTTTAAAGAGTTTTTAATCAGTTATCTTCCCACACATTTTTTGAAGTTCTTGAAGTTGCAAGATAAATTTTCTCTTTTACAAGTTATTGCAAGCTTTCTGACAGTATGACAAATTTTACACAATATCAGCCAAACCCAGTAATTAGTAAATCATTCAGCTGAAAATTTTATGTGCTTCAAATACTATTCTACTGTCTTCCAAAACTCAGGTAGATCTAAAATTCCCAATTTTTCTGCAGGCCGCATTCAAGCTGGCAATGGCTGGTTATGGAACAATATCCTTATAGGCAACTGGTTTTATTTAGGTTTCTGAATAATCGTGTATCACTGTCCCCTTTGTGTTTGAGGGTCTAGGTTTATAAATACACAGCTCCACAAATGTCATTTGGGATGCAGCGTCAGCGATGTGCAGGACCAGTCAGCGTCATTTGCTACTTTCTTTAGGTGAGCTAGTAATACAGGCTTGAAATACTTATCCTACAATATATTCGTTACAAATCTGTTCTTCCCTAGATACAGCGGAGTTCTTTTTACTGGATGGCAGAAATGCCTGGGTTTGTACACCTCTGTACTCTCCACTTTACTGCAGGGCTGTTAGGGGCCATTTTGTTTGTTGGCGCAAATGATTTCAGTCACAGGTTGGTTGTTGTAGGATGGCTCAGGAGCTGTAAATGCTGACCCAGCTTGGTTCATTGGGAGGGCAGCTGCTGTGCTGGGGATCACCCAGGGTGGTGGGATCTCAGATCTGCCCATCCACGTCGTGACCCCTTTGCATCTTTGCAGTGGGCCCTTGGAACCACAGAGGGGTTGGCTGGTTTAGCCCAGGGTGAACACTGGAGACTTTCTTCTTATAAACAACCAACCTAAATAACTGGGCTCAGAGAGAATTCACAGACAGCCTCTCTGGCCATTGAGCTCTGTTACACACAGCCCTCTGTAGAGTGCAGTCCTCCTCTTTCTGACACACATGCACGTGGCCCTTCTGCACAGGCACAAAAATCAATAACAAACAGTAAATGAATAAAGAAAGGCCTGCCAACCAAACCCTCTCTTGTTTAATTTTGTGTTTCTTTTCCTTTTCTAATCTAATGTGACAGAGAAGTATTTAAGGGACAAGGATGACATTTTATGAAGCCTTTTCTCACAAACGCCTCTGTTTAAGGAGCGAAGGGGCTGGTGGTGTCTGCGGGGGGTGGGGACACATGACATCCCCTCGCAGAGCACCACACAACAGGCATTGCTGGCTGTGGCGGTGGCAGTCCTGGGTTTAGCCCTTCAGAAACCTTCTTGCATAAGGATCAGAAACTCATTGCATTGCAAGAGTGGGTAGCAATGCATCTCGTGAGAGATGAGCTCTGCAGGTCTCTGGATGTATTTCTGTTTGCATACAGCAGCTGTGCCATATAGCTTTGCCCTCACCAGCTCTGCCTGAGCTTGCCTTTTAACTGTGGGCTTTGTCCTCTTCCTTTCCACCTCCCTCCTTAGATTTTTATCTGCCTTTGGTCTTCAAGGTAAAAATAAATTGGTATTAAAAGTATCTTCTCTGTTCCTGTTCATAGTGTTAATTTGTTTGGGGTGTGTATTTTAAACATGCAGACTGGAATTATATCTGCAGGGCAGCGTTTTCAGAAGCACCCATTGTATTTCATCACCTAGATGCTTTAGCCTGCCATTAGTTTACTTATTAACATGTACTTATTATTTTACTCCTTATAATAAGCATAGTAATAAACCAGAAAGTGCTTTGCTAACTCTAAGAAAATTATTAAATATCTGAGGTACAATATATTATTTGCATCTATAATGGCACAATATCCTTATACTAGTATGCTAGCGTAATTCTGTACTGTGCGTCGCAGCCGTTGCTTTTGCAGGAAGTTACACTGTCAGTTTGGCATAAAAGTTAATATTAATGAGAGATGTGAGAACACCATAAGATAATAATAAACCCAAAATACATACCAGTTCAAACAAATTTGGTTATGGTGTGTTTGCTTTCTGTGAATGCCGTAGTTCAGCAAAATGAATGTTGGCTGACTTGGGTCCTAAACATTGTTATTGAAACGTGGATCGCTCTGGTCAGGGAATTGCAACACAGTGTGGCAGTAGATGGGAACAATCAGAAGTTTTAATTCCGTTCTTAATTTATAGTGAACAAAATAAACTGCATATTTATTTACAGAGACCATTAACTTTACCATTTGGCATGTTGCAGTTTAAGTTTGGTAGAAAGCATTCACTGAATTTGCTTACGAAGGGAATGAAATTGTACTTTCGATTCGGTGGATGTTTATCATGCAGAAGACTAACTAGGAGCCAATGCACTTGATTTTGAGTCACCTCCATTTCCTAGTGGTTGCTATTTGGGTGGGAACAGTAAGAATAGACTTTTGTTCTACACTATTGGTTTGTAGGTGTTTTTTTCCCCTTGTGTTTGCCAGTTCCCTTCTATTCCTTTCCTTAGTGCGTGAGCTGGGCTCTGCAGCGTGCCTTGCCTGTGCTGCTTTAAGTGCATTTTGCATTTGATAATCTGTAGTAACGTGGGCAGAAGTGGAAAAGTCCATGTACGGCTTATGCACTAGAGGGCATCCTGTTAAAGATGCAGGAGACATTCAGGGATGAGGAGAGGTGGCTGTGGCCTGTGGGAACCACGTTCTGAAGAAAACATAGGTCTGTTTGTGTATCAGACACCTAATGAAGGGTCATCATCAGTTTCAATTAGTGGATGCATGCACACACAGACACAGCCCCATGCAGCAAAGCTGTCAGTGTGATGGATTCCCTTCATAGGCAAGCAGAGATCCTTAGATGTCATTATACTACATCAAATTATCCATAGAGGGGAAGAGTTAAGTTTAACAATGGCACATAATAGGTAAGAAATGTAGTTGTAAGGCCATCCTCTAGCTGAGGTAAGGCAAAGTCAAGTCCCACCCTTGACCTTCAGAAGTCTGCTTGTGAAGTGGCCCTCTAGATTGCTTTTACAAAGTCAGACAAAATATGAGGTTCATGAGAACCAGGTCCTGGGCTGTGGTAAATTGAAGGAAGAACAGTGATTGCAGTAAAGCCAGACTATCTTAAGTAGGACAAAAAGTGGAAAGTGCGGGACTAGAAGACTGATTGTTGACTTAAGACTTCTCATATTTGTCTTCCTGAAGTGATTACTGCAAAATAAGCTAGACTGTGAGTTTGAAACAATTAGGATGGGTGCTACATCTGTGTGCCGGTGCTGCTGCACTCTAGAGACTTTAAGACAGTGAGGACAATTTACGCTGAAGTGCTGAGAAGGTATCTGCTACCGGCCTGCCTGCCTTTGCTCAACCCACTGCCTCTACTGTTAAGGTCACAAAGCACTTTTAGAGACTTAAAGTAGTTTTTCAGGCACTGGAAAACTCATGCTAGTTAACTCTGAAACGTTGGGCGGCAGCCTGCGGGGGTTGAGGAGGCGCCCCCCAAACACCGAGTGCAGGCTGGGCAGTGGGAGGTGAGCAAGCCCCGGCCAGGGCTGCCAGCACAGGCTGACCCGCAGCGGAAGGACATCTTTGGAGGTTGGTGCGGAACATCTCTGCACGTAGAGCCCTTCCCTGGACCACGACTTGAGTGCCTTCTTGTGGAACCCAGTACAGGCGCAGTCCGATGTGTGCCTGACTCTGGCTGGCTGATTCTGTACAAACATCCAAATTGGCTTAATTTCCTGAAGGTTCATCTCTTCTCCAGTTGTTATTAGCTAGATCTCATGTATCATCTGTCTGGGCATTTGTGTATACACGTGGACATATTTTTTGTTGTTGGTTTTGTATATGTACAAGCAAATTAAAGGTGGTGGTTACTTTTTTAATTCTGCCTGGTAACTATGGACACTGATGCAAGTCTTAAAAAATGCCCCTTTTGATTCAGTTTCATCTTCATAGAAGAAGAAGATGTATATTTCTAATTTTTAGCATTTTAGCATTTTTTATCAGGTATTTGTCAAGAAAGAAGTCAGTGCTTTCTTTTGATCCTTCTCTCTGCCTTGCTAAAAGAATTATATGGCAGATTGTCCTTTTATAAATCATTGTTCTTCTATAAATCAAATCAAGCAAGCTCTAGTTCTGTTAATTCAGTTTGCTCTCCAGCTGCTTTATTTTCTTTCTCTGGACTGCCATTGATACTTTGTTTATGCACAATAGCATCATTTAAAAATACAAATATGTAGGTGTTTGCAGCTGCTGAGACTCTTCAACATCAGAGGCCTCTGGAATATTGCATGTCTGCTTCACTGGGATTTTATCCATGAGCTTATTTGGGGAGTTTCAACTAGACTGGGGCTCAGGTGACTAGTCTTTATATGGCTGTGGATTAAATACTGGCTCTCACCTTTTTGTGACCTATCCAGACAGAACAAAGATAAATCTAAGTGATAAAAGATCAAAAATAGTATTGCAGGTATGGTTTAGAATAGGTTGCACAGTTCTGAGCAGGTCTCAGTGTTTTGTAATGCCGCGTCCCCACCTGCTTTGTGGTTATTAAATTGATTTGTGTGTGTGTGGCTTGTTTTAAGTGAAGAGCTATCTCAAGTAAAGAGACTTATAATGAGGCATACTAGGTAGAGGCAATTTAAATACTTAATTTTTTTTGTCTTAAAATTTTAGTAAGAGCAACTGTGGTGTGTTTTTATGACAGATATTCATAAATGGAACAAAAGTATTTGTTACTGTCTATCAAGGCAGCAGCTTAACTAAGATATTTATGGAGATTTCAAAGAGAGAATTCAAGAAAACAAATTTGTATGGCTACCAGCAACTCACATTGAATGTCAAGGGCATAGGGGTAGGTGTTGTTTTCTCTCAGTGCATCGTCTCCTGCATCTCTTTGCATAATATATATTTCATCTTTGCCATCTCTTGCATTTAACATGGTGTAAAATAGCATGTGCATTCGGGCTGGCTGAGACAGTTAATGTTCCCCATAGCAGCCCTCATGGTGCTGTGCTTTGCATGGGTAGCTGGCAAGGTGTTGATAAGACACCAGTGTCTTGGCTACTGCTGAGCGGTGCTGCAACAGCATCAGGGCTGTCCCTCCAACATTGTCCCCTCACCAACAGGCTGGGGGTGGGCAAGATCTCGTGAGTGGACACAGCCAGGACAGCTGACCCAAACTGACCAAAGGGATATTCCGTACCATATGACATCTGCTCAGCAATAAAAGCTAAGATTATTATGATGATGTTTGACTTCTGGAGCAATAAATAATTTAATTTGCTTCTGTGTGATCTTTGTTTTGTTTTATTTGCTTTATTAAACACCCTTTAGCTTGACCCATGAGTTTTTTTTCTATCTTGTTTTCTCCCCACTGTCCTGCTGAGGAGAGTTAGAGAGCAGCTGTTTGGGCACCTGGTATCGATCCATCGTCAACCCACCACCTCATGTTAACTGGAAAGACAGTGACTTTTGCAAAATAGGTGCTTTGGTAGACAAGCCCTCAGCCCTTTCTTAGCGTACCACACTTCCCCTGGAAGTACTTTTAACAGCTAAATTTGTTCTATTGTGCAACATCTGAAGCTGAGAACATATAGGTGAATGTGAACTATTAGTGGGGCTTACTGCGTATTTTGCATGAAAAAAATTCTTCATATGTAAAGGAAAAGCCAAATAATGCCTGATGAATTGATATACTTGCCAAGTGTTATCCAATATCATTCAAGCATCAAGTTCTCTATTTTGCTCTCCAGATCTGAAATGAGTGATAACTTTCTCTCACACTCTCCTTCCACTTCTGTTTGAATTTACTTTCCTCTTGCTTCAGCCATGTCAGCATGGCCCCTTCCCAAATTGTGTGGCACATGGAGGAGCACAGACAATGATACAGAAAGTATTCAAAATCCATGTGTCACCTGCTTTTTGCAATTTAAAAAAATTAATTTAGGTGAAAAGCTTTTAACATCTAGCTCTATGGGGAGAGTGAGAACGTAGAGCTTCCTTTCCATACTTGCATCCTTTTTGAAACCCTCAAGGAGCCATTGCAGATAATGTAAAAGGTACTGTATTTTTGCTGGCTTATATTTTAATTTCTTCTACTCATGTCTGGAACTAGCCTGTCTGCTTCCCTGGGAAAGGTCTTTTAATTGAAAATAAATTGGCAGGAAGCATGGAGTTTAATTGTCCTAAAAGTTCATTTCCAGTGACCAGACATATGAGTTCAGTGTGTTGTATGGGAGAGTGGGAAATAATGCTTAATAAGCTGGAGTTTGGCATCCAGAGACTACTGAGAAGCAGTGTCTTCATTACCAAAACAGTGATTTTTTTTTCTCTCTCCCTCATGTGATATAGTTCACACTCTTTTGCCATACTGCTGTAAAATCTTAGCGGAGGCAAGATCTTGACATTTTTACTCCAAAGGCAAATGAATCACTGGCTGTGTAGATGTGACCTGGGAGTACAGAGAATAAAAACCAACTGAATCACGGTTAGATTTCATTCAGCGTGAAAGCCAATGCCCTTGAAGCCTCCTGTGGGAAATGCCTCATTGCTGTTTCCCACCTGACTTGTGCTGCAAAACCAGGTGTACATCTGGACAGATGTGGCAACACAAAGTGATCCGAGTTAACTCAAACACCTTTTCCATACAGTGGTTTTGCATGGTTCTGGTTGTGACCTCCATCCCTTGGGCAGGGCTGCCACATGGGTTTCCTGCTGTCTTGTTAGGCCAGGAGACCTGTGGGTATTACCCCAGGTAGGGAGAACAGTGACAACAGCCGTTTGCAGGCACAAATCACTTAACGCCTGACCTGCAGCCAGAAATACCTGTCAGACCACAGCCTTGGTCCTGCTTTTGCAGAGCATCACGTAGATGGAGTTATCGTGACAGATAACAGTGCTAACTTGGAAAGAAAAGACAATCTCCTGTTTAAATGTAATATAATGTATGTTGAAAGCTTCTTCAGGTTAGTCTGGAAATCATCAGTTTCCTGTTAGCTGTAAAGTAGGGATTTTGATGTGTTCTTGATATTCTCGCGCAGCATAGGGGTTCTTGTGCGTGCTAGTAGGCTGTGCTCCAGAAACCATGCAGAACATTGGAACCGCTGTGGTGGACTCACTCAGGGCATTTCTAGTATTGTTTTGGGGGAGGTTGGTTATTTTTGGGGAAGGTGTATCTTTTTTTCCTGAGAATAGGTAATACTAGATGTAGCCAATAATGTGAAATAACTCCTCTAGAGCAGGTGCCAATCACAATCTGCCTCTCCTTCTTCATCTGTAATTTAACTTCACATGCAAGTCTTTTTGCTGCTCTTCTGGATAGTGTTATTGTAATCTCAGTTTTGAGGTTTGCTGGTTCTTGATTTCAGTGTTGCCTTTTAGTAGTGACTGTTGCAAGTAAATTATGTGTTTAGTGAAAGCCTTTTTTCTTGTACACTTCTCAATTTGTCCCTTATTGGACAGCTCCTTTTCTTCAATTGTGCTTCTTTATTCTACATGCACTTACAGTATCCCTTCTCCTTTAACTCTCATGTGACCTAAACAATACAGATTTTTTTAATCTTACAATTTTTATTTCCACTGCTACATCTCCCTCTACAGTCATCTTTTTTTGGATAAGGTAGTAATACTCATAAAGTACAGGTGAATTACAATTCATAAAACAGATTATTTATTTCATATTATTTGCCATTCCTAACATGATGTTTGTTGCCTGACTTGGGATTTTTTTTTCTGGCTCTGGCTGCAGCTGTTCAGGGAGGGAGGGGATTCTGTTGAGCCGTGTACAGCAGCGCTCAGATTTTCTGCTCAATCTATTGCTCTGTATGAGGAGAGAAGAAAATGCAGTCGTTGTGTTTTAAACTTAGTAACTTCTAGTAATTTTGATGATTACTGAGATCACTTTTCCAATTATAAACAAACCACATTGTTTAAAAATATTTTTGGCTAGACTGAATTCTGTCTCAAAATTGGAACAGGCTGAGGAGAGTTTGGGAAAGAAATTATGGTCAAGTTTTTGCATTCTTAACCGTAAATGGAAACAGAAGGGCATTGACTGACCAGAAGCTTTAATTTTATAGCTCTTGTAGCTAATGGAAAACGTTATTTACTAAAAATGCTGTCAGATTTAGTTTGTCATGCTTCGGAGGTTGCTCTGGAGCTCTACAGGTGGTTGCAGCCTTGGGCAAACCCTTCCATCTGATGCTTCTGGGGCAACCTGGGGAACACTGAAAGTTAGGTGTGCATAGGTGTTACGTGTCCTTTGGTGTGAATGAAACAGATATCTCAGTGTCGTTGTCACTGGGAGAGTAAGGCCGAGCTGGCAGACACTTGAGAATAAGCATGGGTTGTTGCAAAGCCAATTTAAAGTCATTGAAAGCAAAGTTTGAGGAATTCAATGTCTTCCTCGTCCAAATTGCAAGGAAAAGGCGGCAAAGTTTGTAGCCGCAAGGTGGTTAGTTGAGCTGAAGGAGAGCTTGCCAGGAAAACAAAAAACCAAATCTGGTTACTGCTTCTGTAGCTGTCCTGAATCCATTTACTTCTATGGACTAAATTTGCTGTCCAGTTTATTTACACTGCTTGGAAATCATCCTTCTTTTTACATAGTTTTGTCAAGATTTATGAATTGAGGAGATAGATAGCATGTGACAGGCAGGTAGGTCATTCAGATGAAGTTACTAACATAGCTGCCTGTGAGAATACTGGTGGGTTTATGCTCTGTGCCATATCTTTGCCCTTCAGGAGACTCAGTGTTTGCTCTCCTCTGTGTACCATGTGGCATCTGTCTCTCTGTGTACGTTCCATGAGTCTTACACCTGGGAGATGAAAATTAATCTCCTTCCAGTGTCTGACCATTAAAGACAACGTGTGTGTTGGGGTGTCCCTCCTGCTCTCTCATCCTGGGGCTGGAACACCTCTCCTAGGAAGAAAGGCTGAGAGGGTTTGGGGTTGTTCAGCCTTGGGAAGCCTGTGGGGAGACCCTTATTGTGGCCTCTCAATATATAAAGGGGACTTCTAAGAAAAATAGAAACATCTTACCAAAGCCTGGAGTGACATGACATGGGGCAGTGGTTTTAAATTGAAGGAGGGTAGGTTTAGATTGGATGTAAGGAAGACGTTTTTTATGATGAGCACGGTGAGACTCTGGAACAGGTTGCCCAAGAAGCTGTGGATGTCCCGTCATTGCAAGTGTTCAAGGTCAGGTTGCACAGGGTTTTGAGCAACCCATTCTAGTGAAAGGTGACCCTGCCCGTGGCAGAGGGGTTGAAGTAGATGATCTTTAAAGGTCCCTTCCAACCCAAACCATTCCATGGTTCTATGATTCTGAAATCGGCCTCTTTGGAAAATCCTTACAACAAGGTGCCAAAGTGTTTTACAGTATTGGGAAATTATAGGTAGTTGAAGAATTTAAAAGTTTGACGTTGTAAAGTCATGTACAGGAATGTTTCACCCATAACAAGATTCTGACTGTGTGTTGTGGTTTTGACTATTTAATTTGTATGATGTAGACATTTGATTAATTTTAGCATTACTAATTCTCCCTAAAGCCAGGATTAAAGACCTTTTATGCACTGCTTGCTACTTCTTTTATGGACTTAGAAGAGCCCATAATTTTGGAAGGAATTTCCAGACAGTAGGTGTGTTTGAAAAATCCCGCTTCTCTCTCTTAAATCAGGGCTATGTGCTAAAATAGGGCTCTACTTTAGGTTAACAGATTTTTACCAGATATTTGTCTTCCTTCTGCTGTCAGTTTGTTAACAGTTTTTCATCTTTAGCGTTAACCAGAAACAGAAACTTAAGGAATCACTGTTACTTTTTTCTTTATTTACTAGTAAGTGAGAAGCTCAGGAGCTTTTAGATGTGTTTGTAACCATGTGTGAAAAATCCCCATATAAAGTTATGAATTCCATTCTAGTGTATGAAAACCATTGATAGTTGCAACTTGTGTTCTGGTTCACAGCATTTCTGTCTCAGCACAGATGTGATACTTCATGGGCAGTCAGAGCCTGAGGAGATTTTCTGGCACGGCAAAGAACGACCTCAACTCAACAGCTTTTCCATGCAACTGCGGTGCTCATTTTCTGCCAGCAAGGCCACGACTTTATAAAGTCTCCCTGTGTAGTTGGGCAGAAACCAACCACGCTTATGAGCTGAAATGGGTTTTTGCTCTGTGAACTGCACAGACAGCAAGAGAATGGCTTTTTAAAAAGGAGATCCCATAGGAAGAGCGGCCTTTAACAGACAAAAATCAGAAGGACTTTTGGGATTTGGGGTTTTTGGGTAAACCCAGAGCTTTAGGATGGGATAAGGTCCAACTGGTAAGGTATGTTGGATTTATGTTGTTTTTCAAGGTAAGACATTTATGACTGGTAACCTTGTTTTGTTTAGCCAGTTTCTTTGGGTAGATTGTCCCATCTAAGTACGACAGTGGCTCATCCATACCCCTTCTCTGGAACATCTACCTTAAACACCTGGGGGCTTCAGGAGCTCTGGGTCTGAGCCCACTGGGCTCTGCCAGTAATATGAGGTGAGAGCCTATTCATTAGCGATGGCAAATTGGTTTTCTGAAGGAATCTAATTGCTAAAATAACTGCGGAGGTGCAGGTTTTTTTTTTTTTTTTTATTTAATGTCCCATTAATACTGCCATGGAAGGTGGGTATCTTTGGGAGCTCCAAGGCCATGGAGATGAATGCCCTCTCCTCCTCAGAGTCCTACAGCAGACAGTCCAACAGAGTCTGATCTGTGGATGTGTAAGGTCTAGATGAAGACGTGAATACTGTTTTCTGTCAGGACGCAGGGTATTGTCTGAGAGAAATCCTGTTTTTTCCACTTTGCAAACCATGGTGGTCACGGGGCAGCAAATGCTATAGCTTTCAAACATCAGACATGCTCCATGATTTTTCCCATGCTGCTTCTGTTGAGCCAGTTTTAGAAAATGATATATTTATAACTGTCTTTAGCGTTTTAATGGAGTTGAGAGAAAACACGTAATACAGATCAGACCATTGAATGTTTTGATTACCACTTGATTTTTTACACAACTTATTTAGTTCCAGAGTGACATTATCCTGTTACTGTTTTTTTCTGAATGGCCTGAGCTGGGCACAGTGGTGTCAATATCTGATTTCTCACTGGCTTCTGTAGGTAAAAGTTCATGGTAACATGAATGAAAGCACATTTTCATGTTTGGTCATAAATTTGTGGTTTGAACCCAAGTTGTGTGTGGTTTTGAATAATTTTGTATGAAAAGTAGCAGTGTAACTTCTATTATTTCACATACAGTGTATTTATACTTGTTTTAGTAGAAAAAACTTAAAAATAAAAAATGATGACAGTGAGCAAAGCCAAAGTAATAATTCAGCTAAAGGAAAGAAGAAATGTAGCAATTTGATGGAAATTTTTTGGAATGGAAATTTACAGTAGTATTTCCTTTTCTTTTTTTTTTTCCCCTAGCTGCATGCAGTAAAATAAATCTAGTTAATACAGTATCTTGTTACCTACTAGATCTCTAAGTGCAGTGGAGAGATTCACCTGCTTTTACATTATATGGCAGAAGCACTTTTGTACCAAACTGTAATGCAGTAAGCAGGGAATCAAGGAGTAATTCCTGGTTGTGACCGAAATTGCCTGCCCAGATTCAGAGGGTAACTCCATGGCCTTGGCATTTATAAAAGCTTAGTTTTAAAAACTTAAAAATTGAGCCTTACAGTTCAGACCTGACATCAGCCCTTCCTCATCACTGGCACGAAACACACCTTTATTTGTCAATGTTATGGGGAAGAAGGAGGAATTAACTAATTTGTTAGAAGTACCGGACTTTTAACCTCACTTTCTGTGCATGTATGATGTGCTTTTAAGAAGTAACAGGGAATTACGGTACAGGAGACCTTATCTCTCCTCATCTGTGATAGAGAGCCTTCCTTAGGAGAACAGGCCAGTTGGGATCAATGAGAAATTGTTCGAGGAAGGCGAACTAGTTTTAGACATATATTATCTCCTATTAAATATTAAACTTTACTTATTTGAAGACATAGAAGGTCTGCCATGTTCCTACCATGGACGACATAATTTAAACTTTTGTTTCAGTAGCTGACCAACTATGTACCACTGAAATACTCTGTACCTTTCAGATGGATCTGCAGTTGTTAATTAGTGCTATTGCAAAGAGTCAGTCTTTATACAAGTTTTTATTACTGCAGTTTTTTTGTTGTCGCTGAGATTTGAAATGAAGAACCGTGGACGCCTCCTAATAGAAAACCGTTGTTTTCTGTTGCTGTTCTGAATCATGTTTCCTGTGAAGGGGTTTAAATATTATGGAAATGATGACTAACAACATTTGTTTTAAAATATATTATGCTGCATTCTTAGCTGTGGATTTAAAAATAAATTGTCTACTGAGGAAAAAATGTTGGGCATGTTCCAGTTTCACAACAAAAAAGTGGGAGGTGGGGTCAGATACTTCGTGCTTGGGCTGAAAAGGAAATGTGCAGAGGAGTTCAGTAAAAGGCATTTAATGGAGAGCCAAAGGAATAGTGCAGCAGCACATCTTGCATTGGTAAAAACCTTAAAAGACCTGCTCAATATTTCTAAAAGTCAGTGCAACTCTCTCTACATAATTAGAAATGGAGAGTCAATAGATTAGGGTGGAAAGAACTGTATCACCACATTAATTCTACTTTCCTTTTAACTTTAAAAAAATGTTGCTCTTTTGAGTCTTAGTTATTTTGTGTACTGAGGCTGTGATACAAAGAATTGAGTTAATCTGAGGGTAGAAAGCCATAATTTGATATGTTCCATGTTAAGTGTAACATAGGAAGAAACCCTTCTGTAAGTGTTGCAGAAGATGCTTTAGTACTAAATACTTCTAGCTTTCAGACATCATCCTTCAGCCTCTGGTTTTAATCTTAGACCTTCATAGTTTGCATGATTTAAACTGGTGTGAATACACAGTCCTCTCTGGCCTGTGCAGCATTCACTTGAATATCAGGGGTAAGAACTTTGGTAACAAATGATGTGGGTATGCATCAGTGGTACAGGTGAGCTACTGGACTGGCTGATGTCTCCAAAAGGAAGTTGTTCTGAATTTCTTCCACATCATCACACATCTAAATCCTATTTTTAAAAGTGACGTGTCTTTTTAGGAAAGCCAATGGTACTTGAATAAAGATGTTCCTAATTAACTTTTGAAAAAGAAACTTGGGTTTCTAAGAGTTTCAGTGACACAGCTGAACCAATATTTAAATAAATGTATGTAGGTAAGGCATGAAATGTTTTTTTAAACAGTAAGAACAGGACAATAAACAACCATGAAAGGCTGAATGACAGAAAAATAGATCTACCACATGCAGAGCATATGGTAGAGTGATTTTGAGAAATTTGACTTGCCATAGTTGTGGGGTTTGTTTGTGGTTTTTCATTTGTTTGTTTGTTTTTCTTTTCCTCAACAAAAATCCTGTGCCAGTAGACAGGATGAAACTAAGATGGATATAAAGGCCCTACTGCAATGAAATGAGCTTTGAGTGATGTTTTGGACTCCTGCACACCTGAACAAAACATCACAAAATGATGCCAGAAAACAGGAGACATCTGTTGGGAAGTGGGCCGGGCTGGGTCGGCTGTGGGTGCTGGTGGCTGCATCTCAGGACATGGGCACCCCGTTCTACATCTCTACCTTGCCTGGTCCCAAGTCAGTTGAATTGGCCAGATCAGGGTCTTGCGGGGGAAGAAGCTTTCACTAAAGCCTGACTCACAGTTATCTGAGGTGAAAAACAGCAGACTGAATGCATCTGCTCAGCAAGTCTGATGTGTCCTACCCCAGACCAGTGCTCTGACCAGGGGGCTCGGAGAGGTTCTCCTCCTTCCTCCTGGCCTGCAGGCCCGTCAGGGCTTCCCTGACAAAGTGTTGTTGGAATTCGTGTACTTCCATGAGATATGTTGATACAGTTGAAAATGCTGCCAGCAGAAAAATCTCTCCATCCTCTTCTAGGGAGACAGTGAATAGGAGGCTACTGAGAGATATTTATTAGAATTAGTCTTATAAACCTGTCATAGCGTAATTTATGCTTTCCTCTCCGTGTAGGCTACAGCTTTCCTGCTGTAAGGATTGTGAGAAACCATAGAGTGGTCCCGGACTAAAAGAAAAACAGAGCAGCTGTGAAATCCAGTTCTCATATGAATGCTGGGAAATATTACTTGAAAAATATGTAGGAAGAAAAATAACAGTGACCATTATAGATAAGAAGAAAAGTCTGACTCTTAAGAGCATATAAGCTTTGCCACATGTTAAGGAAACTTAAGAAAAGAGCCCTGAAATAATCATGGGAAATACTAGGGTCTTTTTTTTTTCAACCATGAGGCCTGCAGTGTTGTCTCCATGGCCATCAACATGTTCCCTTCTCACTGACAGATCTCTGAGATTGTTTTGTTAGAGAAAGCACTTAAAGATCTTCGGTGTTTCTTTTGGTTGTTTTTTTTTCCCTCTCTTCTTTTGGTCATATACATCTGCCCTGGTTTTGGCTGGGATAGAGTTAATTTTATTTTCTAGTAGCTGTGTTTTGGATTTAGCGTAAGAAGAATGTTGATAATACACCAGTTGTTGTGGGTAGTCAAGGACTTTTTCAGCTTCCCATGCTCTGCCAGGTGCAGAAGCTCAGAGAGAGCAGAGCCAGGACAGTTCATCCAAACTGGCCAAAGGGGTATTCCTTACCATATAATGTCATGCTCAGTATAGAAACTGGAGTTGGCTGCTGCTCAGGAATTAACAGCTTATCAGTGCCATGGGAGGTGAGCAACTGTGTTGTGGATCACTTGTTTTGTATATTCTATTATTACTGTTACTAGTATTAGTATTATTAGTCCTATTCAACTGTTCTTATCTCAACCCATGAGGGTTTTTTTCCCTTTCCAATTCTCTCCTCCATCCCACCTGGGGGCAGGGAGAGGACTGAGCTGGCTGCATGGTCCTAGTTGCCAGCTGGGGTTAAACCACGACAACATCCATAAGGTTGAGACACTGGCTTTTGTCTAATGCCAGGAGGTTTCTGGCTTTTTTCAGTTTTCCCTTGAATTCACAGGTATGGTCAAGCTTGGTCGCTGGATCATCAGCCTTTTAAGATTAATTAAGATCTGATCTCTGTTCTTCGCTTGAGTTCATGTCGCTGTGCTTGGCCATGTGGCTGACACGTGAAATACTTGCCACACCATAGTGCAGCCAGAAGAGCATTGCTCCTCGTCGCTTCAGCTGCATCTCAGAGTTTGCTCATGGCTGAGGTTGGATGTTTTTTCTTCCGTCTGCTGGAATCCTGGGGACATCACAAAGCAATATTGTTCCTGGCACAGAGCGGTGAATGTCATCCTTACTGTGGGAAAATCCCCTGACAGCCCTGCTGGTTTGGAGGAGGTTTATTATTGATGGTCTTTTCGGTCACAGGATGTGGTTTATGCAGCCGTGACCACACAGAGAGGGGTGGATGATGCTCTCTGCTGTGTTACTCTGTAAACTTTCTCCCATCTCCTGCCATTCATCTTCTCTTGTGCTTGCACCTCAGTCTCTCACAGAATCACAGAATGTTAGGGATTGGAAGGGACCTCAAAAGATCATCCAGTCCAATCCCCCTGCCGGAGCAGGAACACCTAGATGAGGTTACACAGGAAGGCGTCCAGGTGAGTTTTGAATGTCTCCAGAGAAGGAGACTCCACAGCCTCCCTGGGCAGCCTGTTCCAGTGTTCCGTCACCCTCACTGAGAAGTAGTTTCTTCTCAAATTTAAGTGGAACCTCCTGTATTCCAGTTTGAACCTGCTACCCCTTGTCTCACCATTGGTTGTCACCGAGAAGAGCCTGGCTCCATCCTCGTGACACTCACCCTTTATATATTTATAAACATCAATGAGGTCGCCCCTCAGTCTCCTCCAAGCTAAAGAGACCCAGCTCCCTCAGCCTTTCCTCATAAGGGAGATGCTCCACTCCCTTAATCATCTTCATTGCCCTACACTGGACTCTCTCCAGCAGTTCCCTGTCCTTCTTGAACTGAGGGGCCCAGAACTGGACACAATATTCCATATGCGGTCTCACCAGGGCAGAGCAGAGGGGAAGGAGGACCTCTCTCAACCTGCTCTCCTGAGTGTCACTTCTCTGCAGCCTGTTTTGATGGCTCTGGCTTTTCAGCAGGGCCTGGTCCTTGAAGCACAGCTGTCCATTGCTGTCCCATGAGGATTTTAGCCATCCTCTGAGGGTCATTTAGCACTTTGTCATGACTTTTTTGCAAGGGGGCTGTCCATCCACTCTACCCATCGCCTGGTACTGTAGGTTTTTATTTGATCTGGTTGTGCTTTGTGTTTACTGCTGGAGACATAGTTGTCCTTGTCTGTTACAAACTAGTAAAACACTCTGTTTTAAATAGGCAATATTAATAACAACAGAAAACAAGAGCAATTATAAAGACAGATTTTAAAGAAAATAAATGCCTTAACTGCAGCTTGCTAACCAAGAAATTACCCCTTCAGAAGGCTCCTACCCTGGAGACATTTGGCTCTGTAGTTTCGTTTATGTCAATGTGCTGCACCTTGCGGCAGAGCTGGACTGTGACTGTGGCTGTGGCCAGTGCAATGTTCCAGTTCCCCGTCGTACTCTCCAGTGAGCGTGCGGCGTGTGTCTGTCCGCTGGCCCTTATCAAAGAATACATGGGGCACATTGCAACAAGTGTTTTGGGTTTTTTTTAAATCTTTTACCTTTTTTTTCAGAGCAAAAGACAGTTATTGGCATTTCTTTAAGAGACTGTTATCTAGCTAACTGCATTTAAATTGATGTTAATTCAAGCTAGTAAATGACAATAGAAAGTCAGTGAAGGTGTATTAATAGTTTGCTGATGAAATACAAATTCATGTATGTGTTGCTTTTATTTGCATCTGTAATGCAGGGCTGGAGTTGAATCGAGTGAACTATTTTTTTGTGGAATATATTCTGTAAAAATAATTGCTCTGCAAGAAGCAATTATTGCGTACAATGAAAGCAATGTTCCAGAAGAGCTTTAACTCTGCACGGAGACGAGAAAGATATTTGGAATAAGGGGCACATTGAGCACATGACTAAGACATAGTGGGACTTGCCACTGAGGGCTTTTCCTGGGACCTGACTCTGCATGCCAGGGGAGACTGTATGTTCATAGATGGACATTTGATATCCCATGCCCTTTCCTTATTAAAGTACTTAACCCTTTGCTTTTCCCTACCTGTAGTGTGTCGTACCAATTTCAGTCAAACACACAATTAGCAATAAGTAATGGAGCCTGAGTGTCTGGTTTTACCAATTTATAAAGAGATGTGAGGGTTGAGATCAGGGAAGGTGCCACACTGGACCGTGTCCACCTAGTGCACCGTTTCCGGTGACATTTGGCATGAGCTGAAGAAAAGCACAACAGTCTGTGTCATTTATTTCAGAATACACTTGAGAATTTTAATTAAAAAAAGATGAAACTGTTTTCACAAGATGTATTTCTCATGCTGTTTGGCTGAAGTTTAAAGGACCAGCAAGTCTCTGCCTTCGGGGTGCCCGCAGGAGTCCTGCGGGACGGCCGCAGTGGTGCAGAGCCAGCCTTAATCAACTGAACACAGGAGGCAAGTCTCTCCTTGTGCTTGAGGTTGTGTTTTGGCCGATCACCAAACCATCTTCCACGAAGGCTAAGTGGTGTCAAACACTACTTGCCTGTAGTGTAAACAGGGCCGGAGGCTAAAGTGGGTAAATAACACTGACAACAAATACGGCTAAGCAGAGCCTGTAGGCATCTGAACGGTTTTGTGAAGCATCAAGGAGGGATGCTCAGAGGTGATCTGCCTACCCTGGGGGCTGAGCAGATCTCTGTGCATCTGCTCCACTACAAGCTGAAGCTCTTCAGTCTGGTTTGACAACTGATTAGGTGGTGTTAAGTAAACAAATCAGGTATGTCAAAAGGGCCACAAACCCTTCAACTTGAAGAAAGGAATGCATCTCCATGCTTAAATTTGTCAGAAGGAGGAATGTCTCTGATGTCAGGGGAGACTTGCTCTTTGGAGAAGTGAGACCTGCTGATTTTATCTGCTTTTCCTATCTGTAAACACTGTACTCAGCATGACCTTCCTGCCTGGGCTGATGAAGTTGGTGAATTTTGTGTGCCACCCAGTACTGGGCACAAGCCCTTGAATCTTTCATGACACCGAAGCCAGAGAAGTGGCACAGTGCCTCCAAGTATCGAGATACTGTTAAATCGCTGGCGTAGTGGAGATTTATGCAGCTGCACCGGCTAAAGTGGTGTGTGTCTCAGCTGAACATCTGCTTGTAGGTGACTTGATCACACTGAAGCCTAGGACCTGTTCAGGGGGAAACTTGTGCCCACAGCAGTTCAAGGTCACATTTCAAGGTAGGTCTGGAGTGCAGGGTTCCACTACTGACCCCAGCATAATCTACTCCTTTTCCTAACGCTTCCACTAAAGCTCCCAGGCACTCAAAATGCACTTCTTTCATGCATAGATAGATGTCTGTATCTGAGCTGCTCAAGCCTGATCCTGTAGGTACTCTCTCTGTAGTCAGCAGAGAGATAGATACAGGTACTGCTAGGGCTGGCAACTCCTTAACTAGCAACAAAAATATGCAGAAAGCCAGCTCTCTCTAATCATGCTAACCATCACTTCCCTGAGGTGAGTGCTGTGGAGGTTGGGAGCTGCGACCTCCGTGTCTCCATCCTCTCCTCACACTGCTGGAATACAGCAGCTCTGTGGGTACCACCACCCACCTCTCCAGGGAAGAGGCCAGGAAAGGGCCCTGGGCAGGATGGTCTGCTCAAAGTGAGGTCCAGAACTAGTATGATAGTTTCTGATAAACTTGAATAGTGTTAATGTCTCATCATTTAATTGCCACTAAGTTATCATGCCCATCTGGAGTTATGGTTCTGCTGTGGTCCTCATACATTGACCATGACTGGGCAGAAGGTGTAAGCCGTAGTTACTGAGGCTTCTTTGTGTTTTGGCAGCGTGGTGGTTTGCTGTGAGAGGAACCCTGTGAACCAGTAAGGGTGTCTGTCAAGTTTAAGAGCCTGCTTCTCCTAAACGCCAGTGTGATAGTGCTTAAGTGGTGTGGTGGGTGCTTCCTTTTCACTGTACGTTTGTTCCTCAGGCTGTCCCTTATCCAGATGAGCCTTTTTTTTTTTTTTCCAGTTATTTATTTAGAGAACACTGTATTTCCATAAGTGGTTTCACTCTCCTGGTGTTGAGTGTTCAGCAAAGGAGACTGCTGCATCCAGACTTGCTGCCTGGAGCCTGCAGCATGAGCCCCATCGATGGACATCTGTGCCGTAGCAACGCAGACCGATCATGCTGCAGGTTCAGGAGAGCCTCTGGCTTGGATTGTTTTATTGGCTTTTAGAAGCTCTTCTTTCTCAATAAAAGCTGTGATAATCAAGTTATCCAAACATATATGAATATTTTTTTTTTTTCTGAGATAAATTTTACATCTCTAGTCCGCTGGGCTAGTACTGCATGGAAGTTGGGTGGAACCCATGGAAAAAGAGGCTGGGACATCACTGAAATGCTGCATCTTGGGAAAACTCAAATCCTCAAATGACTGAAGTTTTGTCCAGTGGAACTAGTGAAACAGTTTCCAGTGGTCTTGGTTTCCCCACCAACCCTACAACTGTGTTATATTTACAGCTGCAATGTCAGCTCATCCACTGTTATGCACATGAGTGTCCACATAGGAAAACAAAAATAAAACTTTTGTTTGATGTTTTTGCCACGGTTATATTATGGATTCTTTATGTCTGGTAGGGAGTGTGCTCAACACAGCACTGGCTCATCCAGCAGGGACCTTCAGAGTTATCTTCTTCCCCATCTAATTCCTTGCTGTCACACAGCACACAGGGTAACTTCGTTTCTTCTATCCCTTCGCCAAGTTGAGTTGAAATGGGTGACGGGTTCCAGAGTTACTGAGCAGGGACACACAGAGCACGTTCATGTGAACAGCTGAATTCTTCGGATACCTTCTTACACTGTGTTGTGGGTATTCCCTCATAGGCTTACAAGTCCTTCTTATTTTTTCACGTATGTACGATGAAATAATTGCTATTTATAATGTCGGATTTAACATTCTTGCTATGTTTACTCAGACTGAGAAGTAATTTGAATTTGATCTTCCTCTCAACAATCAAACTTACTCCTAACCGTGAAATTTTGGCATTAGATCAGACAATATTAATGTGGATTGTAATGCAATGTTGGCAAAATCTCTTTGACTTACTTTTTATGCATATAAATTGGATATTTGTGTTTTTTCTGGGGCACACATGTTCCCTCTGATGCCAGTTTGCATGCAGTTTATTATGAGTTGGCCTTAAGCCTAATCTGTGGTCCTTCAGTGTTGCATAAAAAATGATGATTGTTTATAATCTGTTTTTTAATTTGTTATCCACCTCTATTCACTCTAACATTTGAGGCTTTCATGTGTACCTTACGTGCAGTCCTGTGGCACAGATCCTTGGAAATGGCTATGATGATAGGATTAAAGAAAACACCCAACAGATATTTCTCTCACTGCAGAAAAGACATACCTTTTTTTTTTTCTTCTTCTAATACTTTATTCTTTAAAAAATGTGTTTAAATAGGTGATTATTTAAATGGATGTAATTTACTACAGTGCCGATTGGTTGCTTCCTTTGTTTTTAAGTTCTCCTTGGATCATATCGAAAGGTAGTGTGTTCTGCTGGGCCATTTTTCAGATACAGTAGTGGCCCCACAATTGCATATGTTTGGGACAAGAACGGCTCTCAGAATTTAATGAAGCCATTACACATGCTCTGTTGGGCCATGGGGCTTGATGTTATTGAAAAAATGACACAATTTGGATTTGATATGTCATTTGCACACAGTGAGTAGATTGTCACAGTGTATTGGTAACTGTTTTAGGTATTTGTGGGTAAACAGTTTTATGTCTAAAATGAAACCAACCAAACTGAAAACCAAACCACCAAAACCAAGATAAAAACAGAGGTGAATCATCATCCTAATCTTTTGACAGTATCTTTTTTCCTAATCTTTTGACAGTAAGGTGAGCTATACTCTGCCACTTATAAAATAATATTGCCTTGTTTTCCAGTCTCACGCTGAATATTAGAAGGGAAGTGGTTGTTGAAAGTGGAAGATTTATTCTGTATCATCTGTTTTAGAGAATGGGAATATTTTACTGTTCTGTTGCTTTCTGTTACTAGACCCCAGGTACTTGAGTACAGTCCAGGGGCTACTACCATGGGAGAAGTAGATACTGTGTTGTTTAGTATCTCAAGGCTCTGTTGCCTACAGAAGTTCCTGGTTCCTGTGAGAAGACAGGAACCAAGATTTGGGGTTTGTTCGAGATGATTAGGCTACTGAGGAGCAAACAGCCCTCTGAAGAGAGTGGTTCACAGGCTTGGAATACAAAATCTCTGCCTTGCCCTAGAATTATGCGTTTAAGCTGGGCTAATCCTTTCTTATTGTCTTTCTTGTATGCAATATTCTTTACATACAGCTTTCTGTGTGTAATACTTTACCATTTCATAACTGCTGGAGCTTCATGTCCATTAGATGTGTCCCAGAAAGGTGCTCTGGGAGAGGCAGAACACGCAGAATTTCCTCTGCTAATTGCTGAGCATCCCCTCGGAGCTGCCTTTCTCTGCCCGTGGTGAATGGTTTGCAGTAATCATCTACAGAGCAGGGCTGAAGCCAAGATCTTTGTTAAAACTGAAGTTGAAAGACATTGCAGTAATGTAATGATTCGCTATTATGGTTCGCTATATCTCTTTTTAAAAAAGCAATCTGCCTTTTCAATTTCATCTCTCAGATGAGGACCAGCACAGACATAAAAAGATTTTTGGTAGCAAAATTAAGTACTTGTTCTTCAGTCTCTCTTGTCATTTGTGTATGTGTGCCTATATTTACTCAAAAAACTTGGTTGTTCTAGGCATTAATTGCCTAAAAATGCTGTGGAACAAGAAATATTACATGAAATGGGGTTGCAGAAATGCAATAAGGTCTCCACAGAAATATTTGAAAAATCAGGGCAAGAGCAAATAATAATGCAAGGAAAAAACATGCTTGAAACCAGTAAATCAGTCTGGTCTAAAATCCTCTTTGTATGTCAAACAGGACAAAGACCTTGACTTTTTTTCTGCCAGCAGACTTCTTCCTTTCTGTGTCAGTGCAGTAAGGGAAGAGCGAATTGCAAAGAGGGAATGCAGGTGGAAAACCTTGAATGAAAGGTGGTAAGAGCAGAGTATGAGGAGAACACCGAGGGCTTCCAGACAGCTCAGATGTTCAGGGATGTTTTCCTCTGTCCGGCTGCCCTCCCTCCCAGCCACCCGCTCCCTCTTTCCACAGCCACAGCTCCAAAGGTGCTGTTTCCAAACCAGCGATATCATTTAGTGAGGGAGGTGGGAGCCTGTTTGGAAAAATACCCCACAGGTGGGTAATAGTTGACACTCTCTGTGTCCAGGACTGGGTGTTGTAGCATCAGCACAAGCTGTTCGGTTTGTTTCTACCTTAATTTACGTGATCCTCTGAGATGAGAAGCTGAAGTTGTACCATCACTGTAGGTTCTCCCTGGTGTAGCTGTGATGTCAAGTTCTTTCACCAGAAACATTTCTTAACGTTAATTCAGGGTCAGTGAAGTTGAGCACAACAAGGCCAGAGAAAATGTAAAGCCAAGGAGCTGTAGCTCAGTGATACGTGCTGCTATTTGGCTCCATTTTTCTCTAGAGCCTGGAAAAACAGCTTTTTATTGGTGTCATATCGATTGATGATTGGTGTGGCAGCTGTTGGCAGAGCCGACAAAAACTACAGAAGCTGGAGGTTGTCACAGTGTGGGTGACTGGGGGTCTTGCTGGGTTTTTAGGACGGAGCTAACAGTTCTAGAGGCAAAATAAATTCCTTTTTGGGGTTGCTGAATAGTGTGGATTAACTATGCAGCCGCTCAGAGATTTCCAGTAGCACCTGAAATGCATTAAAATTTATAATGCCTTGAAAAACTCTCAGTGCCTGTAGGGCACTTTGAAAGCAAAGTTTAATAAACTTAATAGTAATAAAAATCCTTACCCATCTTACAGGACAATGAAGATTATTTTCTACTTTCCCTGTAGAGGGGACTTGTTCCCCTTCTCCAGGGGGAGACAGGTGAGACCTCCCCTGTTGAGGGGAATGGCTCAGGGCAGTAGGACAGGAGAACCTCTCAGATGGGATGGATTTGTTTCCCATTCCCAGAGCTTCTCCTGTGAAAAAGGAGGTTAAGCTCAAAGATGAACGTTTCTTTAGTGACAAGAGAGAATGAAGATTTCTAGTTTAGTGGATCAGCATAAGGGGTATGGACACATCTACCTCTGTTGGTCGCTCACAATATCCTGCTTGCACTGTTTTTCTTCAGAGAAATTACTGAAAAGCATAAAAAGCATAAAAATGTAACATTTCGTTATCCAGCTTCTTTATTAAAACTCGAAACTATGCTTTAGGCTTTAGATACACATCCATTTTTCTGAAAAATGTGATTGTATAGCAAACAGCTTTAAATAGCGAATATATTTGCTTCTTTAAGTATTTTGTTCTGGCTTGTGGAGAAATGTATTGAAGTTACATTGTAAATGAATCTAATGCTTGGGCAATGTCTTGTGCCCACTGTATGCACATCACAGCAATGCTACCTCTTGCAGGAGATTTCATTTGACATTCTCTGTACACTAATTTAGATTATCTTCACCGCCATATAAGAGAGAGAAACTTTCTCATAGGAGGAGATTAAATTTGTTGACCCTTCTTTGCAGAATAAACCAACATCAAAACTCAGGGTAGGAAACAGGAATTCCTTAATTCTGCTAGCCAGCTAGCCTAACTAAAAGGTTATGGTCTTACAAGAGCAGTAAATCAGAAACAGATTTTAACACTCTCTAAGTCATTTTATGAAGTGTTTTAGGTAGACTTGAAAGAATTTCAGAGAGTCTTTCAGTGGCCTGTCAAGAGTCACCTTCCCCACAAGGCAACAGCACTGGCCTGGCAAGCGTAACGCTAATGAAATAGATTATTATGTAATCCTTCCACAGATACTGCATGGGTTGTTTAGGCTTTTTGACTGCGTATGTGCGTCATTGCAATGAGAACTTGGCAGAGGGCCTGGGCTCTGTGACACCTTCAAGGATGTCATTGGAAAGCCCTGAGGTTTTGCATCTTCCTTGGAAACCGTGCTGTGGGAAGTTCAGATCTGCTTATCAGAGCAAAATGTATTCTTCAGCCGTTGCACATTGAACACTAAGGCTTTTGTTTCAGAGGTTTTGTGTTTGAAGATGCTGGAAGACTTACTGGTACATAATAGACACGTTTCCCTTGTGAACTTGCCTTGGTCGCTGGAAAGCCAAGCCAGAACACCTGCCTTGCTCCCGACACCACAGCTTCTTGTCAAACTATTATGACTGAACGAGGTGTTACTGGCTCTAAACAGTCAAAATAGCTACATCAGTTCTGGGAACAGCAGAACTACAGTCCTTGTCAGAGGGTTTGTGCCACTGTCATTATAGCGTTATGGTCAAAACCAATTTGGACATGTCTTCCCAGTGCTGAGTATCTATGCACATGACTGCAAATATTCATTACAATTGAACAGCCAAGCCATTAATTCAGATGCTCAAGTACAGACTTGAGGACATCTGGTTAGTCATTGCCTGGGGGTTGATTTGAGTCACCATGCACCCGTGTCCTGCCTGCCAATGGAGAGAATAAAAGTTGCCTGTTAGAGAATGTGTTGTGAGATGTCTCACCCCAGGGCACGGCCTCTCCCATGGCTCATTTCCAGAGATGAAATACAGTTAAATGCTCCCCAAAGCCTTCTGGTCCTAAGTATTCTCATGGTGTGTGCAGAATACAAAGAGGCTGTTCGATGTGTGGGGTGGAAAGCAGGGAAACAGTTGAAGAGCATTTTGTGCCAACAGAGGTCACCAGGAGAGGAGCTTGGTGCCTTGCAAGTACCCCCCACCCTCTGCACCAGCACAGGGAGGAGAAGGAGGCTGGGCTGTGTAAAGCCTCTTGATCTCTTTCCTCACAGCACCTGTGGGCCAGTGTTGTTCAGGGTCCATGTGGATGTTGGTGGGCATGCACACTGATGAGCTTGGGACTGCATTCCCCCTCCCCAGGGGCAGAGGGGTTGGCGTGGCAGTGGGTGGCTGTGGCTCTGACCCCTACAGCTTTCCTGCCTGCTCTTAGGGCAGTGGTGGCCCCAGCCAACACCTCCTTGGTTCCCTAGGGATTTAAGCACATTGAGCTCCTCTGGTGGCAGGTCCTGCCAGCCTTCAGTGCTACTTGTTTTTCCAGCCTGCTGCTCATGGTGGCATTGCCTGTTCTGCAAACAGCACAGACCCCTTAGCACACAGCAGCAGGAGCATTTGGGAAGGGTTAACCCACAAAAGCTCAGAAATGGGAGGGTGGTTGTTTTTCTTTAGTGCTTCATTTAATTGACTTGCCTCTGTCTCTTTTCTCCTCATCCACCAGCAATGCTTTTCAGTCTTTGCCATCTTCAGAGCGGCATATACTTGTTCAGTGAGACTTATCAAAGATGTTTCTGGTTTTTGCCCCCTCTGGACAGCCATTCCCGTGGATGGCCCCCAGTGTCTGGTAGCTTCTGACCATCAGCTTACTGCTTGGCTGCTCTCACCAGCACAAGCCAGGCAAATTCCTTTTGTCTGCAGGAGGATCACAAGGAACCAGGCTTAGGGCTTTGTTTCTACATTTGAACATTTTAAAATTACTGAGTGTCAGAAAAAAATAAGCTCAATGTGCTCAAAAATGTGCTCTCAGAGGCTGAGAAACACTAGATCTAGGTAGTTTAGAAGAATAAAGAAGAAATAAGAAAAATATTTATTTGGTTGCTAGGATGCCTTTTTATCACTGAGATCAATGTGGTTTGGGGTTTTTCTTTATATTTATATGTGTGACTTACGGTTAGAGCATTGCTACTGTGTATTCTGACAATAGATTTAAGTTAATGAGGCAGTTGACTAGCACTTTGATGTGAAAATTGGGTCTGAAGGGTAGATTGACACAGGATTTTAATTTTTCTTCAAAGGAAGAATAGTGAGGACAGTTAGTGATAGAAATTCATGGTTATACTTTATTGCAAATGCCATGAGTGGCATTTACTAGGGTATTTGTCCCTGAAATTTATTCTCTTTGCACAGAAACACTTTGCATCTCGTGCAGCTGAGGAGTGTTAATTCAAGGCAGATATTTTCCTACTAGCGTTACAGCCCCGGGTGGAGGCTTTGTCATTATGAAGGGAAATATATGTCTGGTTCTTTGTCTTGTGCTTTTTGTGACAAAGGAATTCCCATCTGAATCGCTGTGCTCCGTTCAAGCCCCCTCCGAGCCTCTGGGTTAGCAGCAGTCAGTCTTTGCAGTGTCCTGACGTCATCCCGTGTATGCATAAGCTCTGCTATTGTCTGACGGGGCGCAGGGCTGGGGATTGCAGTATCTGGTGTCCGCTACCTATTCCTGCCTGCCGGTACCGCGGGAGGGACGCTGGCCTGCACTTATCTCTTGGATTTAAAACAGAAGCCCCGGCTTTTTGCTTCCTGAAGAAGGACCTTTGCTGCGGTTGCAGGGAGAAGCTGTCTGCGGTGTGGAGCAGAGGAGGGAGAGGAGAGAATCTGGCAGCTCGGATAGCCTGGACTGCATTGTCTGGCTTCATGACCCCTGCTGTGTAGCACTCATCCCTACTCTCATACATTCCCTCTGTCTCCCACTCCTTTTTCTTCTTTCCTTTTTAAAATAGCAGCATCTGGGGCCAGCCATGTTTGGCACTGAATCTTCATGTAAGTAAATGCATCCCACTTACATCCTTATTTTTTTTTTCTGTTGAGAACAGGGCTTGTTTTATCCTCACTGTACCCACCGTGCTTGCATCCCCTTTGCTGTAGGTCGTTGCTAAAAGCTGCGGTCCTCGCCTGTTTATGAAGGGATGAAAGATGCCGGAGGGGAAGCATCTACCTCCGAACTGTGGGCGCATCCTCGGTGCCAGCAGCAAGGCAGCGTAGGGCTGTCAGCATTGCTGAATTCAGGCCACTGAAAGATGGGGGGAAAAGGCAGTTTCACTTGAATGTGTTAATTAATAAGATCACATCTATCAGTGATCAGGAGTTGCAAACGCTCTAATGAATGCACTTCTCAGGTGATATGTTTGGGGACTGGGAATGCTGCAGCATTAGATGGGTGATAGCTGCGGGGAGAGTGTTTTAATTGGCAAGAAAAGACTATCTATCCCTTTCGTTTTGTTTCTGGGAAAAAGGGGGCTTGTGTGGGATGCCTTCTGTAACTGGAAAATTTGAAATTAAATTAGGTGGAATTCTAAATAGGAGGTGAAAAATAATAGGATCGTATATTTGTTTCTTCCTAATCTTTGTGCTGGAAAATCTTAACTGAGGCAGTCTGCTCTATAATAGCAGCGCAGACGCATGTCATTGAAAGCGAGCCAGTTTTGCTTCAACGGGAACAACAATTACCTACCTGGCAAATCTGGTCGCGGAGGAAGGCTGGGGGTTTATGTATAAATAATGTTGCTGGTGACAGTGTGGCTGTGCAGAGACCAGTTTGATCCAGTGATTATCGCGTGACTGAAAAATAGAAAACAGCTGGTTTACACTATATTTTGTGCACAAATAATACTGCGTATTGAAAACCTGTCTCATTTGAATAAGAAGCAGCGGTGCTTCGTATTTTTTAGAATGTTGTAACATGCAGCGCGGTGTAACATCTCCTTGCTGCTAGGCTGGGACCCGTTTGGCAGCTTGGCTCTTCATGAAAAGTGGTAAGAGCATCAGGATAGCTCGTAATGACGTCCTCCTGGCTATCAAGGCTCCGTGTCCCCAAAAGGGTTAATTGGTCCTGTTGCCAGGCTCTGGCAGCTCCCCACCTCCTCTGCCACAGTGCCTGCTCAAGGTCAGGCAGCGTAAAAACAAAATTTGCTTTTAGATTTCTTTTGTTTGGGGAACCATTTTTCACGCATGGTTGTAAACATGTTTGCAGGTCTGGGGCAGCGGAGTGTGAGCGGAGGTGCCGAATGCTGTAGCTGCAGCTGTTTATACCCCCTGGCCAGGTCTGAAAGCCCCAGCCTCTGTGTCTGTGGGGTCTGTCTCCGCAAAATGCGTATTAACGGGCTTGAGATAAAATCAGTCGTGTACTTGCCCTCTTGCAGAAAGTGCGTCCTGCGTACTCGGAAAGTCAAAGGTATTAAGCCTTGTTCGTTTTCATGGATCTCTCTTGTTTTATGAGGTGCAATAATAAATGGCTTGCTTGTGGACATCGGGCTTTTGGCTGAAGTCACTGGGCTGTACCACCAGCAGCTGTGGCTGCTTTCGTTTCCATGGTTCCCACAATTTAGAAAAGGGTGACGGGAGCTTCCGTAAAAGCTACTGCCCGTTTCCAAGAGGGGTCTAGTGGTTTATTTCCCTTTTAAAAAGGTGTTAAACGCGACATGGCTAGTTGCCGTAGATGCACGCACAGGTTGCGGCTGCTCCCTGCCTGCTCTCCCCGGCTGGGGCAGGCGAAGGCAGCGCAATGGCCTCGCCTTTGTTCAGACCCCATCTCCTGGACCCCGGACCCAAGGGGCCACCTGGGACCCCGGGGTTGCTATTTGGGTTGGACGGACCATCCCACTGTCCAGGGCGATGCCGCCCGCACACCTGCCTGCACAGGGCAGCCCTGGTGTAACCAGCCTGGCCCGTGCTGCTGCTGAAGGAATGGTGGGTTTGCTGTCAAAGATGGAAAATTGTATCAAAAACAATTAATTTAAAAGGTAGTCACTTCCCTTGCCTCCTGTCTTCGTCTTCCCAAGCTGTCAAAATGACAACGGTGCGACTAATTTTAGGATTTCTGTCTGGCTAGAGCAGCATTGGGTCAACTAGACAGACCTGCATAGTGTTAAAATAAATTAATAAAATTCAGCATCATCCTTGAAAACATGACAGAAGCCATTTCTGCTGCTGTCCAAAAAGCATGAAATGAGCAGATTTTTTTTTTTAACTCCTGCTGTTGACACTTAGTATTTAGACTTTCATTTCTCTTTTTTTCCGATTAAAAAAAAAAAAAAACAAACAAGAAAAATGTTCAGAAGCAAATCCTGGTTTAGAACCTTTTATTCTGTCGCTCAGTATCAAAATAGTTGAAATGTCAAAGCAACTCTCATTCAGCAATCCTGGTTTTTGTTTTTAACAGCAGTCAGAAGGGCAATAAAAGAGGGTCATTATAGAAACACAGGCATCTGCTTATCACCTCCTGGATGTAGGGAAAGACAAACAGCAGGCAATGGCAGCCTGTAAAGGGAGATAAGGCAGCAGGCGATGCAAGAGGAAAGAGCACGCAAAGCAAAAATCCCGTGAAGTGTCCGTGGGAAGGGCTGTGCCGTGGCAGGGTAGTTGCTGTATGCTCATGCTCAGTATTTTCCATCGGTCACATGTCCTCTTGATAATCCCCATGGGAAATGTATGCGCTGGAGACCCTTCATCTTCGGTGCTTTTGTGCTGCTCCGCTTGCAGCCGTGCTGCCCGGGGCGGTGTCGGGGGCTGGATGCATGGGGGAGGCAGCTCTCCGTGCCACCTCTCCAGCTGACCCGATGGAGTTATCTGTAGGGGGTAAATAAAACTTGGTTAAGTAAAGGATCAGGTTGAGAATGAGGTCTTTTTGAAGGTGAAAGGATATTGCAGCCCTGCTCCGAAGCGGGGAAGCGATGAGGCTGTGAACAAGTGATGAGCTGGTCCCCGTGAGAAGGACACCCTCAGTTCAGGGAGAAGAGAGAACCCCAAGCCCAGGCAAAATGACTGGCGAACATCCCCCATCCGACTCATAATACTCACAGCTGCAGGCCTACAGGAGAGACAAAACAGGCACAAATTAAACAGAAGTGTGAGAGCAGCCGCAGTCGGTGGGGCTCAGCAGTGCTGGGGGGTTCAGGGTGATGTTGCTCCACTGAATCTCACTGATGAGAAGCAATGGGGCAGGGTGCGGTTCACTGTAAAGCGAGCAAAGAGGAGCTCAGAGAGCCATTTCATGCATCTGAGAATGTGCACCGTGTCTGCTTCAGGTGCCTCGACAGAGTAACTCAGTAGGAGGCTGCGGGGAGGGAATCGCACGCACATATGTACGCTGCTTGCCCCAACGCTGTTGAAAGGAGCCAGATGCGTGCTGTCAATGTCTGTCAGTACTGCTGTGTTTGTTCATACCAAGGTATTTTAACCTAGTAGCAAGGCTTAACTGTGAGGGTTGCGTGGGAGGTTGTCTGGGAGGTGCTTTTCCAGCCTGGGCTGCTCAGGGAGATGCTCGTGGTGGTCCCTGTCTGGTAGGTCAGCAGCTGCACTCTGCAAAACAGAGCAATTCTGGGCCAAAGGAGAGCTGACCAAAGGGCAGGGGAAATGCAATACCAAAGGGCAAATGGAGCTTTCCTCCGTCCCGAGGCTAACGCTGGAAGGCTGTTTTCTGCAGGGAGGCTGGGGGAATGCTGTGGAGAAGGGGAGAAACCCTGCCCACTTAAGTGAGCCAGGGAAAGCTGCTGTGCTTGTCCCAGACTCACTGTACTGTCTTCTGCTCTGTCTGTTCAGAAAGTGCTTTTCTTCCTGGGCACTTTTTTTTTTCCCCAAACCCTCTTCCAGATAGGCTGCAATAAATGGGAAAGGTCTCACCGAGTTAATTGATTTTATGGCATCGGGAGAGTGGTGGTGTTAAACCCCTGCAAAACAGCCGCAGCCAACAATGGACAAACGAGAGACCTTAGCGCCAGATATTAAGAGCATTTTCTGCTACCTTATAAGAGACAATCTCTATGAAGTGGCTGGCCATGTGCTACAGTGAAGCTGCAGTCCTCATGCTGTGCTTCATCTGAAAGGGGATGCCCAGGATGCAGCTCTGCAGTGACACAGGATGATCCGAACAGCATGGGTGCTGCCGTCCTGCGCCGGTGTGCCTGCCTCCTCCTTTCCCCTGCACTCATCCCTGCCTTTGGGAAAGCCAGACAAAATTGGACCGATGCTGCAGGTACTCAGTTTTGAGCATTTTGGCTCCCCAGGCTGGTTCATGGGGTGATCAGATGAGCAGCAGGACAAGGGAGGGTGGGACATAGCCATTGAAACTCTGGTGGGATGGCAGCCTTGGTGACAGCAGCCTGCACTGAACCAGCAGATGACCAAAATGCTCCTTTCTTGAGCGTAAATAGCCCACTGCCATCCTGAATTGCCAAAACCAGTAATAATAGTAACTACTCAGTAATGATAAGTAATCAGACGGCAGCCACAATTTCACAATGATGTTACAGATTTCACAACGTTAACGCTGGTGTCTCAGGCAACTGTACAGGCGACTATCCATCAAAGAGAGGTTATGGAAACGTATCAGAAGCTGTAACTTTAAATCAATGTATTTGGCTGCTGAGGTTCCCGCTGTTCCCCATAGAGTCAGGATTGTTGAACAAGTTGCAGAACAAGGTCAAAGAGAGGCTTGGCTATGGCAGTGTCAAATACTGGTGTAAACCTGGATTATGAAAGGGATTGAGATTGCAGGAGCTGTAATTAACTTGACAAATTCAGCAGCGAAACTTCAAGATATTTGGAGGGAAAATACAGTGCCACCTTCTACTTTATAGTAGATTTTGAAGATTTACTGGGTGCTATTGCTGTTATTTTTTAAAAAATATAAACATGAGATAAGAGAGGGTTCTGCAGTTTCTGTAAACTCCTTTGGCTGTATTACTTGGTTAGATGCCTGAGGTGGTGTCTCCAATGGCTTGGCTGTATGTGTGCTCACCATGGCAGGGGCTTGAACCTCAGCCCTCCTTCTCAGATAGCGCCAATGGCAGATTGAATTCATTGTGTTGAGCTGTTTACAAGCAGGCAGTTGTTGGGAAAGTTTAAGTGCACCTTGCCCTTTCTTCTTCCACAAAGAAAAAGTGAATGGAGACATCTCGCGGGCTAGGTTTGACTCATGCATTTGACAGACGATTTGGCTTCTGCAGCCCTGGATCACCTTTCCTATCTCATTGGCTTAGAGTTCAAAAGGATCTGATGTAAAGTTACTGAATACAGTGCTAGGTGCTGGTGTAGCTGTGTCCACACACAAGTTTATGGAACAGGGGAGAAATCTCAAGGTGCAGGCAATGAGTAGGGTAACTTTTTTTTCAGATTGTCAAGTTGCTTGGTCCTTGCCATAGCTAAAAGCATAAGCTGTAATTAGTGGTTGGTTAAAGATGACAACAGTTCTTTCAGATTTAAGACAAAAGCCATAGATTAATTTAGGTCAAAGGGATCAGCCCCTTCCTGAAAGCAGGACCGACCTCCAAGTTAGATCCAGAGATGGAGACCATCTCGATCCATCCGCTTGTTTGCAAAATGGTATGAGGTCAAAACCAGCTTCAACTTTGACCAGTTAAATTTACAGACCCACAAATAGGGATAAATCTTTAAGTCCAAGGACTGTTAAAGGTTATTAGAGTCCCTTTGGGCCATATGACCCAAATAGGAAGTGCAATACATACAGGACTATGTAATATCATTTGAGCTGGAGTAGAAGCATTCGAGTTTCATGTAATTCAAGGGTAGTTAATGGGTATGTCCAGCTAAAAGCCTATTTGCAGAATAAGTTGTCTGGTTTTGTCTTAGCTAGAATACCCTGCTTGATCTCTGATGCGCCAGGAAAGGGTCTGTAAAATGCAACCAAAATAGCATTTGGGTTTCAGAAAGACAAAGTATTCCAGGTTTCAAGATCAACAGATATCTTCTATGTTTGGCGAAAATACTGATACAACCTCACTGTTTAGACCCTTTCATATGAAGATGACTATCTATAATGAGAGATTACAGAATCTGAGAAATGCCACTGTGATCCCTATTGTGAGGGATAGGACACTGAGGCTCTATAACAGGGAATTAAGCTGTAAAACTAGAGAGGAAAACACTTGCTACCCAGAATCTGGTGTAACTCAGTGGAAAATTGGTTGGCTTTGCTGTGTTTGATCAAGGTGAAGCTTATGCTGAGAGACCAACTTCCGATGCTCAGAAACTGGGAATACAAGTGGACTCGTATTCTACCTAGACCAAGAAATGTGCCATTGCTTCCCAGCATTAGATGAAAAGTGTTTTAGGAGTTCCAAGGGCTCCCTATGGATTTCATTTTGAATTGGCGTCTTGAGGTATGTCAAGTGTTTGGATCAGAACAAGGGAAGTAGAAAGGAAATTCTTGAGAGTCCAAGGCAGAGATACAAAATTGAAGTCTGATGATGTGTTTGACCTCTTTCGAGAAATCCAATGACTGCAAAGGTCTTTCCTCAGTGCAGTGGAATGAAGGATGCTGAGGTGACCTTCAAAGCATGTCAGATAGTGTTGCTGCCTAAAGCAGTAGCCCAGGGTGAAAACGGTACAAAGTCGGTGAGGTTTTCAGAGAAAGTATTTAGGTCTAGTGGGGACTGTCCACCTTCATGTAGCCCTTACATAGCATTTGTAGAGGTTTGACTGAATAGGAAAGAAGGATGTGAGAGTGGTTGGAATGACCTCTGAAAGAATGTGCCTTGTGCTCAGGTCTGTAGCCTAAGAAGCCATGAGGAGGTTCTGAAGGCGCCAACGGAAAGATGATCCATCTTCCTTGGCCTCTCATGTTTAACGTTCCACTCATTAGTCAAGTGATTTTGCAATCTACAGTGATGACATGATTTGATATATGTCATCGCTCCAGCAAATGCCAACTTACATTTTACTGCAACGAATGAGTCTCAGAAAGCTGTTGTGAATTTGGATTTCCTGCTGTACTCACCTGAGTATGTAAGTACCCATCTTGTGGTGATTCAAGGAGTTTTAAGAGGATATGGTCTTGATATTGAGGACTTGTGGCTGTGCAAGTGCAGCAAAAGGAAAATGTACTCAAGTATGTATTTTTAAAAGTTCCTGGACGGGAGTAGAAAAAGGAGATCAGGTATTTTTCACTTTATGTGTTTGCTCAACTTTTTAAAAGTAGCAAGGGATCATATGATGAGGACACCACTAGAAAGCAAATTTTGAGGGCAAGGGCATATGTTACATTCCATGGAGCTCAGAAAAATGGCAGCTGACTCTGCTTGTAAGATCTCTGCTACAAGAAAAGGAAAATCTGCTGTGAGAAGTTAGCATCCCAAGCAGGACATGAACTGCGTTAATCAATGGCTTCCTGATAGTTAACATGGGTCACACTGACTCTGACCTGACTTGGTACAAGGAAAATACTTCTGGTCACAAATATATACTAAAAAAAAAAATATAAAAAGAAAAAAAAAAGCATTGTAATTAGCAATACTGAAAGATGCTAAAAAGGTATATTTAACAGTCAGGAAAAGAGCTAAATGTGGAAAATATTAGCACCACTAACCTTTTTTCCTGTCAACTGCATTCATTACTGGCACTAGCAAGGTATCCAAGACTGTCACAGTGGCTGTAAATTGTACCACTGTGTTTGCGTAGAGGTAATAACCAGTCACTCGAACCATCCGTCTGCTGATAAAATACTCTTAGGCTTTGATTTAGATGATCAAAGAAAATACAGTAGATCAGAAAGGTCAAATTAGCTCATAAAGAAATGTGCCTAGTTGCATGTGAAGATCCCGTGCTGTGCTTTTGTCATCCATGAGCCCAAACAGTCCAGCTAAAAAGCCCTGGAAATTTTATAGGCAGTGAGTGGAGGCAAAGGTCTGCTAGAGGGTTAACTAAGCTGGGGGAAGTGTTCCTGTAACTCAGAAAAGTCTATCAGCCTGGTTATTCTCTGTGCCCTCTGCTGCTTGCGTGGTCCATGGTGATAACTCCAGATAAGCTGTTATTATTATGTACAGAGCGAAGAGGTTGATAATCAGGCAGCCTGTGCAGATGGATGGAGGAAAGCTCTGAATGTTGTAAAAGAGCAGCCAGATAAAAAAGCAGCAAGATATGAGCTGTAAGTGTTGCATTCAAGAGTGGAAGTTCCTCCAAAAAAACACCCAAGTGTGAGAAGCTTAATAGAGGTCGTATGGGAGGATATGGTGTCCTTGGTCACAGGGCAGAAGGGGGGCTCTCTGGCAGGACGAGTGGGAGCAGATTCCTCTGTGACTGCTGACCTGCTGGTGATGTCTTTCTGAGGCTTCAGCTGGACTGTTATCATAGCACAGAAGATGGCAATGGGATTAAGGATTTCTCAAGTGTATTAAATAAGACATAGTACATCCTCTTTAGCATCATTTACACATGCTGTAATGGGACTACTGGGTGTTGGCCCAACCCACAGGGCTATGATGAATTGACTACCCAGGATAAAGCGCTGCTGGTCTGTCACAGCAAAGGGGATCCCCACAAAGATCAGGTATTCAAAGGTCTTTACATGGGACCTTTTCTAGAATTATCTTCATAGGTATAAATACTTCCACAGCTGGGGTTCTCGGTATGCTGGGATACACCTCTACACCATGGAAGGTGGCATTGCTGTGGGCATTGTGCATCATGGACTGCAGCGGTGGTCGGAGTGCAGACAGACAGACAGACAGACATGAGCTTGGTCGCTCTGGGGCATTGCACGTGTCCTAATGACTTAGAGTCTCTGCAAGTCTTGGCTGCCTGTCAGAGGGGAATGAAGCTGTAGATTTAAAACCAGTGCCCTGTACTGCAGGAGTTCGGTGAAGTACGTGCCTGGCATTTAGTTGGGTTATGTCTTGTTTGTGTGTCCATAGTGACAGTCAGTTCTTCCATAAAATAAAGTATAGATAAATACTCAGAATTATGCAAAAGGACAAAAAGAAAAGGCTCGTGTTTGGACTTGCCATCCTTAATGGTATCCCCTCAAACACAGAGGCTTCCCTGAGGGCACAAAGCGATGTGACTCTCTAATCTGGAATGTCAGCGCAGCCACTGTCACTGTGGAGCGAGACGCTGCGGGCAGCAGCTGCTCCCTGCAGTCTGGCAGTAAATGCACGGCGTCTGCATTTTCAATTATTCTGCTTTCACTCACTGGTTTGTATGTACTCCAAATCTGTTTCGGTTTACACTAGGCAGAAAGAGGAGTCTTTATGTCATTGAACAATCTAACTATGGATGAAGGAGTTAAAAAATACTCCCAGTTTTTATTTATGGATGTAGTATGTGTGTATGTACCTTTTTTTTTTTTAACTTTGACGGCTGTTGTGAGTTAAAACTGTAACTACCTTGTTTTTACTAGGATTGTAAAACAGACTAGTTAACCAAAGTCAAAGCAGTTTTTTTCTAGTGAAGGAAGAGCCTGAAGCTGTCTCCCCGTAGAGCATATCATTGCTGATGTGAAGCTCTGGTCTTATTGCTTCCCTCCAGGAAGTTCAGGACCATGGCAGATAGTAACTCTTGTTGTTCCTGTGTGTGGGGAGCCCAAAAGTTCACATATACATGGAAACCGGACTACCCTCTCATCTCCAGAGGCATTGCAGACGTACTGACAGAAGAGGGTGGCTGTTAGTCTTGTTTTTATTTCAGAAGTTCAGTCGAGAAACACTTTTCAAAGGGAAAGATGCACAACTATTAAATCCTGAACTTGAATCATAAGTGTTGGGCTGTGCTTCTGCTTTCTAGCATCCAAACTCACAGAACTGGTCTCATTAAATAATGTTGAAGAAGAAAATGAGGACAGCCTGTCAAATAATAGCAAAAATTATTGGTGGATATAGTCAGAATGAAGTCTAATCAAAATAAACTTGTGAACAGTAATCTGAGACATTAAACTATAATATATAAACCAGATGATTACAAGAAATATTTTGGAACATTTTAAAAATCACCTTGTTTTCCAACACTTCATTTGCTTTCATTCTTTGCCAGAAGAATGGAGCACGAACTATGAACAAAAATAGATGTAACTTCTTTTTTTCATTATAAGGTTGCTTTTTCCAGGGCCTTGTACATAGGCCCAAGGCAAAACACAGCCTTCAAGGACTCAAGTTTTATCCGATTGCTTCTGTTCAAGTGATTTCACACCAGCTACAGGAGGATGCTAATGTCTGAAAATAAGTCGACAACAGCAGTTGTCTTATGGTACAAGTCACTGCAGTCAAGTATTGAGTATTGGCCATTTGCAACTGGTCACCTTTTCTTTGGGAACAGCTGTCAAGGTGTTTTTGGACAATGAGAGACTTGTCCTAAATAAGTATTGAAAACCTTTGTGCTGGGTTCTGAAGGCCTTAGGCTGATTGATGAGATCAGTCTTTTCTGTGATGACTATTCTCAGAAATAGTACATGATCTCTTACAAGGTTTGTCTGTATGTGTCCTTAGGTTTAAATAAAAGTGTGATTTTTTTTTAACAAGGTTAATTAAGATGGCACAAAAAAAACCCTACAGAGATTCTCAATTAGGGCTAGATTGAGTTAACAAGGTGTAGGTTTAAGGTTAATTGAAATAAACTTTCTTAGCAGAAATAAGAATGTCCATGAACTATACTGCGTGAAGATGTGGGTGCAGGCAGGTCAAAATAGTTTAAACTAATATGTAAAAATGTCGTCACGGTTTATTGTTTTTGTTTTTAATGTCTTTCAGAATACTTCCTGTAGTTTTCAGAAACTCAAAATGAAATATCACTTTGTTTGCTGTGCTCTCAGGTTTCTTAACAAGCATGAATGACCTTTGATAAAGGGTTTGAAGTTCACATCTGCCAAAGATGAACTACAGTTTCTAAGCATAACAAATGACTAACTTTGTTTTCTTTGATCTTGCTGCCGTGTGGTCGGCCCTGGGGTGATGTTTCCGCAAAAGCTAATGATATATTAGGAGGACGCCAAGAAAATGGATACTAGGTAGTGTTAATTGCCAACCCATAGATATGGCCATGCTTCCCTGAAATGCTTGTGGGCAAGCCCTAGAGATATATCTGTGGATCCATAGTGGCCGAGGATCAACAATTCCGAGAGCAAAGGGGAGAAGGGCCTTCTTAAATTTATGAGGGTGTTATCTGTAATAGTTCAGCACCTAAGCCGTTGTCCAAGGTGGTATAAACATCAGTCTTTACACCAAACAGCCTATTGTTTATGTTCTGTTTTGGAACTAAATACTAAACTTGAGCTGGTTTTAAAACTTTTGCGATTCTGACAAAAAAACAGGAATCGAGCACAAAATATAGTTGCAAGGTGTTGCAAAATCAAATATGAGCTGCATGGCTGATCTGTAGAGAGTGAAAGAAGCTGAAGAACAGTTGAAAATCTGAAGGAGGAGGTCAGATCATCTTCATCCTTGAGCAACAAGAAAATTGAGGAGGTGTGGTGAGCTAGAAGAGCGGAGGAAGTCTGCAACATGGAAGATCCTGGAACAGTATATTCACAAATTGCGGGGAATTTGGAAAGTGTGAGAGATAACATCTCATGCCAAATAGGTACCCAGAGTATGTACGTGTAAGAGAGGGGGGCAAGATGGGAGAAGCGGTAGGAGAGGCAGATGTGAACAGGTTTGATGGTGGAATGCTTAATCCTGTCCACCTTCCTTAAAGAAGACCTGCTGCCACTCACATGAAGAAATCAAGGAAAATCCTCAAGATATAAAATGGAAATGGTGGAAAATGCTGGGAATGCTACTGAAGTGATTTTAGTCAACAAGGCCATTTTAGAAATCAAAAGCAAGACATGAGTCTCCCTTTACCCCAATATCTAGATGAGAAGGTGGATGGTGGATAATCTGCCATACTAAATGTTATCGCACAGTCACTGACTGCTGTGGGGACAGGAGATTACCACGTCCGTGGAGCCAGTCCCCTGCTCCTGCTTGGGTGGGAAAATAGTGTCTACAGTACTGGGCCGGCAAAGCTGCAGTGACCAAGGTGATGCAGGGTTGGGGGTTTAATACAAGCCCTACTTTATTTCCAAATCTTTTCGGAGTTTGGAGTGGAGACAGGCTCCTTTTTCCTTCCCTCACATTCTGATGGCTGCTTTTGTGATTCCTCTGGGTCTGTCAATCCCGACTGTACCCTGTTTTACTGAAAGCACCAATTAAGTAGCTGAGCACTTGCTCTTCCTCCCAGATGGTTCCCTCTTCAATACGGGAAGCAATCTGTGCTGTAACAAAACGGGCAGGAGCCCAAGCTGTAATCTTGTACGCAGATCCGTGCAGCCTGTCATTTGAAGCTGAATTAATAGTGGGATGTGAGTTAACGGTGTACTTAGTAGGAAAGAGCAGAACCGGGGCAGGGTGGGAGCGGGGGAGAGGAGAAACTGCCTGATGCTGTTTTGTTTGAGCCTGGCTTGCTCCTAATCCTTCCATCCATTCACCCTTGATGGTAGCAATAAGCCTGGGTACCAGCTGTGCCTTCCCATGGGCTGTAGTGTTATTTTCAGCTCCTGTGAAAATGAGGCATTTCCATTTAATTTGCATCTTTTTTCCCCTTTTCTTTCTCTAATGAACAAGTGAGTACAGCAAATGCGTTTATGCCCTCCTTAGTGATGCCTCCCCTCCTTTCAGCTGCATCTGCTGTAAGATCCCTTTCAAACTATTGCCTGCTTTAGATCTAGCATCTTATAGTTCATAGAAAATAACTGAAAGTCTCTGCTTATTGATGAGATCTCCTGCAGCTTCCAGCTGCTCCACGGGCACTTTTGTTCAGAACTCGTATTTCTGAGCATAGGCCTATTGACCCATTCAGCATCACCAGTATATCCCCATGGAGATTTTCCTGCTGGATAGTTTTCCCTTTACTCTGAAAAATCTCATAGTTTCAGGATATGTGTTGGGAACTTACTGGAAGAGCTACCTTAATTTTCCTTCCTATTTTTCAGAACTCTAAAGATGACAGTGGAGAAAATCACTGAGCATACCACAGTTTCATGTGCTGTATGATCATTTCCAACAGTCAGTGTTTCAGGTTTTCCCTGGAAGCACAGTCTTTACAGTCTGCAGCTGTAATAAGCACAATGCTTTCCTTTCTGTTACAGCCCATACAGCATGCCAGATAGGTTGCCTGAGCATAAAAAGGTCCACAGAATTAATTCAGTAAAGCTAAAAAAGGCCATTTTTCAGTCTGTGGTGGACAGACCAGGTTTAGAGAGCTTGATCTGCTACAGAGAGGGCTTGGCTAGGTCTCTGGCGTGAACAAGTCAAAGTGTCCGAAGTATAGGTAGCCAAAAGATATGTATGTATTTTCAATTAACAGATAGGCATTGAGTATTTTGAAAGTGGATATAAATCTGCTCTGAAGCTAAAAGACTAGGCAGGATGACCTGTAAGCTTGTTTTGTTGCTGCATTGTCCTTCTCCATCAGCAGGGTGCTCTGGGGTAGGGACCCGACTACATGGAGTCTTGAGGTGTTATCCTTTAGCATCTTCTGTCATTTGCCCTAACCATGTCTTTCTTCAGGCTTGAGCAGTGTGTTTACAAGATTATTCTTTTGGGTGAGAATCTTCAATATCTGTTTGTATACAGAAGGAATACTACATCTTTAGTCTGTTTGTACTTTCATATGGTTGCTTTTTTTATTGGATGATGCAGCTGAAGAATGCAAGACATGAAGGGGTTGTTTGGGGCTGAAGTCAGTTGCCTAAATGAGGCAACCAGAGCCATCTCAGATGCACCAGGACTCACTTCACCTGGCCTCCAGCTGTTGGTCCCTGGGGGTGTTCCATCTGCGCCTTATGTCAGTGTATCAGCTACCCTACGCATCTCAAACAGCTTTGGATGCACATGCTTAGACAACCAAATCAAGCTCTTTTTGTCGTCAGGGGTTGTTGTTTACATAATCCTGAAGAGATCTGGCTGTGTTAAGTAATATGGGAATCTCAGATTCTTGAATAACTGCAGGGTTTGGTTTGGTTTGGTTTGGGGGGTGGTGGTGGTGGTGTTTAGTTTTGAGCAGTAGAGAGTAAAAGTCACAGTGATTATGATGATGAAGATAAACTTGGACTCTGGCAAGGCACACATGTCAACTGTTGCTGTGATTAACACCGGCTGCTCAGCAGCACGGTCTCGGGGATCAGGGAACATGCTGTACTTGAATTATCTGGCTTAGAAATGCCCTCCACTTGCCATTTGCTAGCAGGGACAGACAGAAGACAAACATTTCTTCCCCTAAATATGGGCCTTGTTATAGCTGAGTTGCTTGGCAATCCACTTGACTGTAAAATAAGCAGACTATTAAGCAATGCTACTGGTTTCCTTCCTTCTATGGCTTTGTGGGATATTCTGTCATCTTTGGACCGTTCCAGCCTTTGCAGCCCTGCTCAGCTGCAGTGGGAGATGGGCACTGTGGCCACGGCTCTGTCTCTGGGGACAGTCACTGCATTTTCAGGTGTCCCTCCCATTGCTTTTTTCTGTATCACACTGCATTTCTATCCCTACCACTTCCCTTTCTCCATTTAAGTTTATTGGCAACATCTGTTGCTGCTGCCTGTAATTATACTCAGCACTGGGAGAAGGGGAGACATTGAGCGCAGCAGCTGCCTGTGCTTTCCCTGTAGGTATTCAAAGTCGTGTATTAATGTACTGACACTTCTAGATTCCTTTGTCATTTATCTCCCCCTGATGCAAAACAAATTCTTCCGTTTCAACCCTGTGTGGACTAAGCCACAACTCTACCTCCTCCCTCGGTGGGGAAAAACAACCAGCAACTGTCAGGAAAAAACATCAGTTTCCATATCAGAATATCTCTATAGCATATAAATAGAAATATGTATTATTTATATTCAATTATATTATTTATTTATGTGGCTATCCTGTGATTGAAGTAGTGTCGTCCACATGCAAAACTTTGAGAACTTCCTGAAAGATGCAAGTGTATTTTTGATCCCAGGTGATCCCAAGTGATCACTTCCTGTGATCAAAATAATAATGGTAATTATTAATAGTCATTGATATACATTGCTATTAATAATAGTTCTGAATAATACTAATAAATACAAATAAAAGATTCCAGATAATGTGCAAGGTTTGCCTCAGGGCCATTTGAAGAAAGCTCTTTTGAAAATCTGGGTTGATGTTTGTATAAATTACTTTAGGTTCTGCTATACTTTATCTTGATAGGCCTTTTTCCAACTGTTCAATATAGTAAGTGACCAGAGCATATAATTTAACCAGTAGCTAGAAGGAAAAGGAATGGAATGGAATGGAATGGAATGGAATGGGACAATTCCTATATGTAGCTAACTGTAGAATAAAGAACAACAGTCTCATTTGGTGCCAATTCACAGTATATTCTTGTATATTTGACATTTAGAGTTGAAAACTTGCTTTAATCTTATTCTTTTCATATCATGTCATTTGACTTTCCCAGCCAATGAGCCCTGAAATGTAATTACAGTCACCGCAGGAAGTACTAAATGAAAGAGCATTCAAATCTGGAAATTAGTAGAACTGTGGTTAGCCAATGACTGCAATGCACTTGTTAAGCAAGACATGCAAATTTGAGTGGGGAAGCATCTTGAATCTCTCTTGTAGTAGTGGGAAAACCCCCCCATTCGTCATTCTTTGGCACTTAGCCTGCTGATGAGTACGCACAGAAATCCAGGCCATCCGTCGGCTGGTGTTCTGGTCCAGCGGTGTGTGGGTGCAGGCTGCTTTGGTTGCACTTTGGGCCAAAAAGCTGGAGTCTTGAAGATGTAGATCAGGTGGAAGGCTGGGTTCTGAACAGCAAAGCATCTCGACAGGTATTAAGCCAGCTCTGTGAAACCAGTACTTAGTAATTAACTCTATTTAATATAAAATCCGTACAATTCACACACATGCACATATTGTATAATATATATTGCATACTTGAAAATTACTTACGAAATTAGTGTAATTTCTACTTGCTTCAATGTATTATTCTTTAATACCTGAAACAAGTTTCCTGTCAGAAAAGAGGTTAAATATAGGCATGCTCACTGTCTACATATATAAAATGCATAGAGGGAGTCCTACATTAAACAGGATTATAGATATCACTTTTCAAAGAAACACAACTTCAATGAAATCTGTCAGATGCCAATTGTACAAACATGCTTTGATGCCTTTAAAATGCTAGATCTTTATTTTTCCAGAGGAGAAAAGCATATTCAGAACATAAATTTTAATTATGCCTGAGCAGACTGAAAGTTTTTAACATTTCAAATAAATATGGATGTGACATTTTATCTGAGTTTTTTAATGATTTTGGATACAGGCCTCTTTAGATTCAGCTGCTGCTTACAGCATTCAACATACAGCAATATATTTAGCTCCAAAAAAGCTGAAGATAGGAATTTAATATAAAAGTGGAGGGACAAACTGAGTGAGAAGGGGTTGGTTGCTTAGTAAACAGAGCTAAGCTTTTCCTGGGAAGGGCAAGTCTATATTGTGCAGTGGAGAGACCTTCAAGTGAGCTAGTGGGGTAATACCAAAGCAATATTGTTCTTCAACACTGTTCTCTAGTTAATTAATCTGTTAAGCTCTTTGATAGGGTTCTGCTGCTGTCTTGGGTGAAAACGAGCACCTTTGCATGGCATTGTCCTGCGGCACCACGCAGGGTTTCTGCAGCAGCACGCAGTCGTTCAGGGCGCTCTGTAACACACCTCGCTGTAGGGTTTAGATGTTCTGTCCATCTTCTACAGTGCCAGGTTTGCTCAGGTCCATGCAACGTTTATGTTGATGGATTTTGTTGCTGTTGTTAGAGGGGTTGTGTGATGACAGTTGTTTTTTCTTTTTCTACCAGTAAATGTTCTACCATGAACAAACCCCCGTTTTTCTTCTAAACCAACTCTCGGTGATATTTTTTAAATCACATTTTATTGGGCACTTTATATAAGACCTTCCAAAGCATCCTACTGAACATGTGCTCTGTTAATCAAATTAGAAAGTTTTTGAAGTGCCTTAATTTAAACCTCTAAAATTAAAAGGTATCTTCAAAAATGTCGATCTATGTTCATTTCTTACTGTCCTTCTGAGAAACATTTTCTCATCAATATGTGCTGCTAATTTGCCTATTTAGCTAGTTGTTTTTCATCTAATCTGTATAAATTCAGATTACCACACAGTTATAAATGGAATAACCATTTGAAAATATTGGAAAAATCTGCATTTTATTGTTCCTTCCACAGCAAAAAAAAAAAATCTGCTTGTATCAGCACACTGAGTGAAGAATCAGACCTCTCAAATTCTCATACTTGGTCTTAATCAAACATTTTATATTTTTGGTTGCTGTTATTGCTCATACTTGTAGTTCACTCAAAAACAATATACTTCTCAGTAGTATACAGATAGAGCCATTATTTTTAACTAAGAGATATAACCTTAAAGTATGTTCAGTTAGGGCTAAGTAAGTCTCCAAATTACTTGGCTGTATTTCTCAGAACCCCTCTACAAAACACATGGAAAACCAGGCCATTTTTAACAGGAGGAAATTTCCATAAAAGAAAACAGGCTTTACTAAAACCAGAAGCTCTGCTCAGCCTGGAGAAGCATCTCTGTATTTCTCAAGCATCTCTTCTGAAGAAGGTGGGTATTTGTGCTCTAGTCACCCAGGCGTTTCTCCAGGAAGATGCAAGAAGACGTGAAATTAAGTCCTGAAGCTGAAAAACAGTCTGGGGAAGTAAAATGCATGTTTCCAATTTATTTGTAGTGCTAACATCCCACACACAGATTGGCAGGAAGATTCTGGCTTGCAGTAAGGAGAAGATTGGAGGAAAATACTGGAAGATAAACCTAACAGGTGTGGTTACAGTGCTTCAGTTGTAGGTCTCATGAAATAGATTGTCTTTCTAAGCTTTCTTGCAAAGGCATCTTGATATATTGCTTTCCAGCCTGCACTACATAAAGCAATTGCTAAATACATAAACAAACACATCTCAAGCTCTCTGTACGATAAATAAAGGCATCTCTCTCCTGCATGCCCATTAAAGATCACATGTCAGAGGACCGCTTTTCGTAGCTTCTTTGCTTGGGTAAAAGATGTCTAAGGCATCTTAGAAGCCTGACTGTAAACTGAGGCAGAAGACAGCTGTGTCTCTCAGGGACTCTTTGTGACTAGTTCTAACTAAGGTGAAGAGGGGCATTTCCATGGGAACTTCATCACGGTGCTGCAAAGCTTCTGGGCTGCACTGCCCTCCCTGAGAGATCCCTGTGGGATGCTGGATTTAGACCTATAGGTCTATACAGCACCAGGGAAGTGGAAATTCCTGCCTTTTCAGCAGAACTGGGAAGGCTTGAACCAATCTTAACACATGTCTTTGGCTTCATGTTCTGTACTGCTCTCAGAGGAAAGCGAATCAACGAGGCTTTAGGTAGTACCAGGTATGAGGCTTCAGGATACGTAGCAAACCAGGGAGCTTTTTGTTAGTTGTTGTGAAGCACATGTAGATTCTCACTAGCCTACAAATGTGGTAATCAATATGTGGTGGTTTCCTAATATGTTACAGAGAAGGTACATGAGTGACTGTTCATTTCTTACCAAGCATCCCCAGCCAGCAGCAAATGTCAGAGTTGAAGAGGATGAAGGTCTCATCCCCTGAGGATACAAAGCGGGGAGCTGAGTAGCCCTCCTTTCACTAAAGCAGTCCTGTAGACAGTCAATATCAAGAGAACCTTGTCCTCACAAGGTTGGACAATGTCAAGAAGGTAGATGATGAAAATGGAAGGCAAAGTGAAAATGACCGTCAAAGCTGTAAACAAAAAGCCAAACCAACCCCAAAACACACCCAAACAAACCAAGAAGGAACCTGCCCCTGTCCCGTTTTGTCTCTGCCATTTCCACCACTGAGGCATACACACGTTTACATTCACACATCAGTGGTATAGTAAAAATCTATATTGAAATTGCATAATAATTGTATAGGAAAAAAAGGGTACCCAAAAGGGAGCAGAAGAATGGTCTTCCTGTGGTGGCATGAGGAGACTTTCTTTAAACAAGGAGCTCTCATAGCTCAGTAAGGTTCTTTGGAAAAGTCCCTGCAGTGACTGGCTTGTTCCCAATATCTGCAGCACGACAGATATCCAGAAAAGGCATCAGTACAGAGAACAGTAGTCAATCAAACAAATTATTATTCTTTAACAACTATTTCATGAGTAAAAGATTCTTTTGAAGCACAGTGTATTAACACCAAATGAAATAAATGTAGCAGATGTACAAAATAATGAAATCGGCTCAGAAACAGATGGTTTTAACTATCAGGTTTATCTTCCTGGGTGCTCTAAGATCGTTATTGCCAGGAAATAGGGCCCAGATGATGCTTCCTTCTGTTGTATGTATATGACTGTTAATCATAACCAATGTGCAAAGGAAAAGGTGTCACCCAAGAACTGTGTGTTCAGCCACAACCACTTAATTATCCCCCTGCATAGCTTGCTGCTATAACGATGACAGCCATCTGGAGACAAAAATCAGCAAAATGGTTGTACCTGGATGAGATTTCTGTGGAGCTGTTAATCCTACCAGGGAAATGGCAGAGGCATCAGATGGCTTGAGTGAAATCCTGGTCCTGCTAACTTCAGCAGCAAAATCTCCTCTGGCTTCACGGTGGGTAGATGGATTTCCCCTGTGATTCCCTTCTGAGATCAACCAGTGACTCAGTGTTTACAAGTGCTTCTCTGTATCTAAGTTTCCCCTTTTGAAATGTGAATTTGCTGCACATTCTCTTTAGCAATGCAGTTTGAGGCCTACAATGGAAAGGACAGTGAAGTGCTTAATAAATTTATTAGAAGGCATAATCTCCTCATATGAATTGTCACAGCTGGAAAAAACAAATAAGATTCCAGGCATGCAAACTTTCCTGAAGCAGAAATCATGTCGCTTATTTGTGGTCCTTTTTCCTTTAGTTATAGAGGCTTTCTTTTGGACATCCCGTTTTGGTATCTTCCATGTTGTGGTAGTAGAGCTTTTATGTTTGTGATGGCCTGAAGACAGAAATGAGGTTGAAGTCTGGAAGAATTAGTAATCTCATGGAAGGATGGTGGAAAATAAAGTAAGAGACCTGAACTTAATTGGAAAAAGCCGTTTGGAAGAGATTACAATCACATCACTAATTCTTTACCAAATGTCATTCAGTCTAGTCAGATACTGACATCTGTTTAGATTCTTCCTGGATTTGCCCTTTTTACTTTTACTTTTTACTTCTAATGAAACCCCTCATCTTAAGTAACAGTATGGGTAGATGCTTGGTGCTACGCACAAAGGCGTAGCTTCTGTGCTGCTGATACTGTTCATTGGAGTTGGAAAGCTAAATCTGACGACTGGAAATCCACTCCTTGGAGTCAATTTTAAGCATAAGTTAGCTGGGAAACTGCCCGGAGAGTCTGTGGCTCAGCATCACATAAAAGTGAGAAATGGGGGAAGGGGAAGTAAAGCTGGAAGAAGAAGAAAAAAAAAATACAATAAGTGAATTTTGTTTTTTCTAATATATATTCTAGCAGGTACTCTTTTCTGACGTTAGAAGGTGGATTATAATAAATCCTACTGTTTTACTCCTTGAATCGCAAGTCAGAAATGAAGTTACATAATCTGCAGCACGTGTGATTGATGACATGAACTCTTGCTGTGCCGTTGTGTTTGCTCGGAGCAGTGAATGCTGATACCTGCAGCTCTGGCACAGAGCACCTCCATCCCCGGCAGCCCCCCCGAATAAAAGGCGCTGTGCCCGGGGCAAGATACGGCACAGCCTATGGTAAGGGAGCAGAGTTAGACCTTGAGCCCTTCGGGACTGAGCTGATTTTAACCTCTTTCTTAGTTCTCTTTTTCATGGAAGAAGGAGCGCTGTGGCTCTTCAGCTCCCTGGTAGTGCGTGGGAGGAGCTGAGTCTGTCAGGATGGGGTAGGAAGTGGCAGTACCTGTAGGAATTTAACACACATTTGGACAATCTAAGAAGAGTAGGCAAAAATAAGGCACGTGCCTTTTAAAGCATATGGAGACATGCAAAAGTAAACAGAAGGTAAACACGTATTTCTGCATCCGTGGGGCTTGGGGGCCAGGGCACTGTAGCCCATTGCTACGAGGGAGGGTCCCCCCACACTGCTCCTCCTGCGGCATCGCTCCCATTAAATGACCTTGTGCAGAGACAGCCTGCATGGTCCCTCGCCTGGGCTTGGCATATAGCATTGAGCACCTTTTTCAATTACTGATGTCAGCTTCTTGGGGCTCCCTTTCAAAGCGGGGTTCAGTCGTATAGAGGCAATGCTGCCTCAAAGGGAAAGGGGCAGTTGCTGCGGCCTACCTGGGTTATCCTCATGGACGGGCAGGCTCCATGAGCCCTTGCGCCTTCACCCCACCAGGCAGTGCAGAAATCTATTGCGGACTTCATTATTGCCATAGAGCTGTGGCAGCAACGCAATTTCCTTTTCTTTAACAGGGGTCTTTTCCTTTAAGGTTGAGGGAACTCTTAATTCTTCCTTTAAATAAAATAAGTGGCTGTATTTCCTGGTCATTCTGCCTTCTCCTTCAAATCTGTTTGTTCATCAATCACTTTTTTGGAATCTCTTCCATGCCTTTTCAGCTGGACTACAGAGAAATCCGATTATAGGGAAAGCTTCGCAGCAAAATTATTTATAGAAAAAAAATAAATCGTTCTGTGTCAGTGGGGACTTTGACCAGAGTTTTGCCCATCAGCATTCATCATGCAGTTGGCCTATTGTTGTTTACTATACAATTAGATTCTATAAGGAGAAATGGCAACTTCTGCTGAATTCTTCAGAAATGGTTGCTGTTATCTATTCCTGGCAGAAAAGACATAAACAGACGTTTTGCATTCTGGTTCCTTCTCCCTTCTGAGGCTGTTCCCAATGCATGCAGATGAGACAGGAGGATACATCTATTCTGCTTTTTTCAAATGACATTACAAGTTGAAACTAAATTGAGCTAGATGACAGCCAGAATGAATAATTTACAAGTCAAAGTGGAAGGAGCTGCAGTGGAGGCAAGCAAGGGGATGCACATCACAGAAATGAAGGCAAGAAGAGGCTTTAAAACTACTGCAGCAGGAAAGTAAAAAATGGCCTTGTGAGCTGGAAGCTGGTGTGCTTGGGAAATGAACTTAGAAACTGCAGGTTTGCCCTGGAGAGATGGAGGCACAAATAATTCAGTCCTTCAGAGCCACGTGACCACCTCAGCTAATCTGGTGTATGGAGAGCACTTAGGCTTCCACTGATGCTGGCCTTGAGCAGAAAATCTTAATGAGCCCATCTGCCAGCAGAGCCTCTGTGCTTTCCCTGTCAGCTCTGTGGAGTGCTCCTGGTGATAAACATTTCAAAAAAAGGGAATGTAACTGTGGCGAAAAAAATTTCATCTGCACAGAGCAAACCAGAGAAAGAAACAGTGGTCTACACAGAAAGAAAATGATACTGTTAATGCCTGTCAACAAAGAATCCCGGGCTTGTTTCATTTTATATTTTGATTTTGCTTTCTTTTTTTTCTGCTTTTTCAATCTTACCGGTCAGGATTTGGAAGAAATTGCTTGGTTCAATATGAAATAAGTGTGAAACTGCAGGATAAAAATTCTGTTTCCCCTTTGCAGCCCAGCAGATTGCGAGCTTGGCTCGGCACGTCAAGGAGGCTTTTCCAGCCCCTGAGAATGTCCTGGGCCACTTCAGTGAAGAGGCCTCTCCTCAACCACTCCCTGGGGTGGTTGTTTTCAAACACACAGGCAGCCCGCTGGAACTCTGCATGTGCTTTAATTATTCATTTGAATTTCTGTGCGACATGTTTACTTGTAATTTTGCCTCAGTGATGCTCATCCGGCGTTGCTGCCTCTGCAGTATTCGCCTGCATTTCCCAAAACCTGAATATGGGAAAAACCTCTGGGGCTTTTTATGGCACTTCAGTTCTCTTGACATGTGTCGGTGTGGTCGGCATTTTCTTGCAGCACTGACAGCAGTGGGACTGGCAGATGGGGCCAAGAGAGCTTTGTTTTTCTAAACAATGTCCTCTTGCCTTCCTTTTTTGCTTTGCCTCATAGGAGCAATCAAGCATAGGATTAAAAATGTTTCCTTGTTTTTGAAAACCAGGAAGAGCAACATATTTAAAATCGCAACAAAAACCACTACAAGTCATCTGCCTTGCAGATTTCTAGCTCTGGTTTGAGACTAACTAATCTCTGAAGGATTTACCTGTTTGGCAATATTAAATTAACTTGGGAAAACTGACAATATTAAATTAATTTGGGGAAACTCCCACGGAAGAAAAAGCAGCTTTAGGGAAAAGATAATGTGTCTGTGGCATCTAGTTAATTATCCAAATTACAAGTGTACTTCATGAGCAACGAACCTGGAGTAGTTTCCTCAGGAGTCTTACTCCTCAACAAAAGGAAACCACTACTTTGGAGAAGTCTAAAAATCTGTTATAACATTTCCAGTTCAAGAAGTGCGTTTTTCCCACAAAGCCATGTTCATAACTCCCAGGTTAAGGAAGACTGGATTTATTTACTTAATCTGAAAATTGAATGTCTTCAAGGCAAGGGACTTATTAATGGGAAAAAAAATCTGGGTTTTGAAAAACAATTAAATATTCTTTTTAGTGTTATGCTTCACTGAGAAAATGGTGAATGCTTTTGAGAAAGGCTTAGTGCAAGATTTCTTTATTGATGCATTCATGCAAGAATAAATAAATCTTGCCCCACTGCATGTCAGCCAAATACATTTTTCAATATGGCTGTGGAATGGTAACATCTCTTGATACCATTTCAAGCTCGCAGACCTATTGGCATCTCCTGCCTTTGGCTTCTGCTGCCAATATCAGCTCTGGGCTTGGCTCTGCTGGCGAGCTGTAGCACGTATCCAAGCGTCATGCAGTTTCCTTCAGGCAGCAATGCCTTAACAAGGCCAGATGGTTTTCCTTGAATCCTCTGACTGATTATTCCTGTTTTCGAGGTTTGGGACCTTTCCGCTCAGTGGCAGCTCTTCACCATGTGAAATACTAGTTGCATAATATGAAAAATAACTGTTCAAGGGACCCATTCCTTAGTAGTGCTAATGTTGCTGGAGCTTAGAGGAACCTCCTTTGGGGAGCTATTATTCATTTAAAAAGTAACAAAGAAAATAGCAAGATGGTAGCCAAATCAGGGAGACCTAAGCCAAGCACAGTGGGTTAGATGTAGTCTTCACTTTTTCTGTTGTAGGGAGTTTTTAAGGCTGCAAAGCTGTGTTAGTTTTTTGTTCTAATTACCTGTACATACCTTCTCACGCTCCCCTTCCTCTTACGAAGCCTTTATATAACGTGAGCAGGCAAGTCTGCTTCATGGACCACGGTAGCTTAGGCTGCTGTGCTGTCCTGGGACAAGCCGGACCAAGATGAGGTCTGCTGGAAAGCACTGAATGAAATACCTTTTTTTGGAAAGAATCAGCTATTTTCTGTAACGCCTTTTTGGTTGGGAGGATGATAGTATCAGAAACAGCCCTTGGAGAAGGCCAGAACAATTCAACTTGCTGGTGTCTTCAGAAGGTGCTACATGTAAGTGAAGAAACCAACAGCGGGGCTATAAATAAGTGCAAAGATCTCTGCTGCTCCTGCATACAAAATGTTACTTAGGTCTCTTCCCAAACCACAGGCAGGGAACCCAAGCCCCAAAACACTGCATTGAAAGACTCGCAGACAAACCAGCCATGAAGCTGGGAGCAGAAGCCAAAGTGTATTGCAAATTCCATGTTGCTGCAGTATTATATATCCCTAAATGCATCTCTCTAATGGGCACTTCTAGCCAGAAAGTCAGCTCCCCTTCGCTCAGTGGTATTTCGTGCTTTGAATAATGAGCAATAAAGGGTTTTGTTGGTCACTTAAATGCCACAATTCCAAGCACTTAAACACACTTAGCAGGTTCCGAATCTCTCTGTTTCTGAGCCAAGTGGCATTTTGAAAAGCATTAAGTTAAGTAGTCAGCCACAATAATTTTGCTTTCCCTCTTTGAGATTCCTGTACCGGAGTGCACTTTGAATGTATCGCTGTATTGATTTTGGTATTCTGCCATTCTCAAAGCTTTCTTCTGGATTTTTCTGCTGAAGCAGTTGTTCATTCAGATGCATGTGTTCAGAAGCAAATCATCTCCATGTGCCGCACACTTGGAGATCACTTTCCTGTTGCTCTTTCTCAAGGGCCAGAGGGGAAGCTAGTACTTAACCACATGTGTAGGGAAACCTGGGAGTGGATGTGAGGTCCTCTGGTTGTTGAATCATTTTGCTGATGTTCCCTTCCCCGAAAAAAAATCCAGAAACTTCTGCAACTGCATTAAGAGAAAACATGGCAAGTTTTAGCTTAAAAGACAGTTTTTGCAGGGTGGTCTGAGTAGGTCAACTTAAAGGACGGCAGAAAAAAATCCCAGTGCAGTGATTATCATAATTAACCACCAGTACCTGAGAATTAGCATAGCCATGGTTACTAGTCCTAGCTATACTAATGTGAACAGAAGAGGAACAAGCAGATGCAAGAAAACCACAGCACTTTGATGGGCCGTTTTTGCAGCGGAGCCTTCTCTATTCCCTGAGTGCAGTGGTGAAGTAGCGTTCATTCGTGTTCCGAAATGAGAACAGGCAATGGTCATTGGGTTCGCTTGGTGCTCACGTCTTACCCGCCCATGGAGAACAGAAAGCTGAGCTCCTGGGGTTCGTCTCACCTCGGTGACTCACTGCCTGCCTGGCTAGACTTTCAGAACCAGCTTCTACTTACAGACATTTGATTTGAGCTGTCTTGGCCCGATTTTTGAGGAACTTGGAGTTCCCATAGCTCAGGTCAAAGGGGGAACCTGGAAAGAGGATCTTCAACCGTTACCTGCCTGTTTCGAGAGCCGATGTGCATGATATAGTGGAAGGGAAGGGCAGTGTTGCTAACCAGCTGTGCTTCCAGCATCCCCTCCCTTTAGCTCAGCACCTTTCTCACAGGGCAGTGCACAAAAACCAGTGCAAAACTAAAGACATAGACTGCTAAACACAAAGATAAATACCTGTTTTTCCTTTTTTTTAAGCTGCTTCATGGTATCTGCAACCCAGCTATAGTTTGATGCGACATGACATGCAGAATATTTCCCTAGAGTTATTTACTAAAATGTGGCAGTGCACTCTTCAGCTGCTTGATGTCCATCTAAGAGAATTCAGACAGACAAATGGGCATTTACTTTCACAGGGTCCAGGCTGGACCTAAACATGGCGTTTCCAAACACAGCTGAATGTTTCATCTAGACTTTGAATTTTGAAGATGTAACCAATACAGTATCTGACTGGGTCAACAACAGGGGTGAGAAGAGAGGTAACAGTAAGTCCTGCACTGGTGTTATTTCTCCTGCAAGCTTCTCATCTATCAGGTATGCCACATTTGGCTAATTTAATCTTGCATTTTTCATTTGGCTTGAGAGGAAAAGAGACTGACAGCAGCTGGTGGGCAGCACAGAGTGCTGGGGTTAGTGCACTTGTGTGGCATTTCTGAGCAGCCTGATGGCTGCAGCTGGTCAAGTGACAGTTCTGCACAGGGCTAAGGCAGTTCTGCCGAGTTCTGCCGGCAAGTCCTGCCACAGCTCTTCTGTGCTCCCTTCTGCTTTCATGAGGAGACCTGCCACTGGAATGATTCAGTAATTTTAAACAGAAGAAAGGAAAATTAAAGAAGGCACTACTGGACAGAATGCTATTTCACAGATGCTTTCAGCCAGGTCAGCCATGGCTCATGTTTGGAATGAAAACCATCAAATATTCAGTAAGAAAAATGAGTGACTTGTGCTGCCTTTTCACCCAGGATTTCATCGAAGGCTAAATCAAACAACATCATTATTGTTCGTGTTAACAGGAGTGGCAATTTATTTGTCTTCTTATTAAACAAAACAAGCTTTAAAACTATGGACAGTCAATTTTGTCTAGTGGACACACAAGACCTTTGGAGGAAATGGCACTGGAGAGAGACTCCCTGCCTGCAGGGATGGGAGGACCACCCTGGCCACAAAATGGTTGTGTTCTAAAAGTCTATAACTTCGTGCTATACTTCCATAAGGCAGTGTGCTCCCTCAGCCTCTGTTGTGCCATTTGCCGTGCATTTGGTTGGAAATTCTTTCTCTGGAGCTCACTCTATTGCAAATCTTTATTATGCAAAATTCTCCCCCAGTTTGTCTCCTCATCAGTCAGGTGCTGACTGCAGATTGCAGTTCTGTCTATGACGTTACTGCAGAGCCTTTTCCATTTTAATAAGTTTTGGGTATCCCGAGAGACCGGTAGACAATGGAAATTATACAGTGCTTGTCAAACCTGCTGTTGTGCTTGCTTTGAAATACCCAAAAATGGAGGCAAAGAGGTAAGTTTTCTGATGAACTTCTTTTCCATTTGGTACAATTACTGTGTGAGTCACTCAGCTTTAAGAATACTGAAAGGGAAAGCTAATTATTGGATACATAAGAATAATGAGTCACACTTGATGGAAAATTCAGTTTTCCCTTCTTTTTGCGCCACATTACCCAGACCATCAATTACTGGAAAAAAAATCCCTGCCACATGTAGAAATTTATCATAGGTAGAAATTTCTCATAGGAGAAAAATGGCATCAACACCCTATTGATTTTGCAAGTAGGAAGGATAGATGAGCTTTCAATGACAGGATAATGATATTAGCTATTGTAGATCTCCAGGGAGTTTTCAAGAGGTCGCCGGCTCTAATTATGAAAATATTTTCCAGTCACCTCTATTCCAAGAAGCACCTTGCAATTTTTTGTGTGTGAAGAGATCAGCATCTTAGAGACTCTCAAAATAGATGTGCTATATAGAGTGAGGCTATCAAGATTAGAACAGAAATATCTCGAATAAAATATTTCTCCAGACTTAAAAAAAAGTATCTGAAAAAGTCAAAATTTTAGTAAAGATATACATTTTAGCCATATTTTCTAATTTTTTTCATTACTGAGACAATTTTTTTGATGCATAGTAGACAATGATTCTCATCTTTGTATGCCTATGAATGCAACACATGAGGAAGGATGGAAGATATAGCATCACTGACATGTGTAGATTTATTGCTTGTATCAAATCCTGCCTGGCACAAAAGGAGGCACAAAAGAACAGGGCAGGGCAGCCAAGGGTGCTTTGTCCATGTGCCTCTTTTTGTCCTGGCATGGGAATGGCTCCTCCGAGAGAGGTTCCCGGATAATGGGAACCAATGGGATATTTTCTCTTTTGTGGAACCACCACTTTTGTGGTGGTGAAAACTCTTTGCATGATTTGTCTCTCTAGAGTAGGTTAGCCTTTGTTATCTGTGGCACTGGAATTAATCACTGTGGCAAACTTTTAGTTTTGGGTATTCTTTAGACAGCTAATGAACCCAAATAAAAAAGATTTAATGGAGCTGTTACCTCCCTGAGTGTTGCATGAAAGAAGAGCACAAAACTTACCCTGTTCTATTGAGAGAACTGTGCTGGTCTGGCACTTGGAGCAGAAGCCATTAATTGTCTTAAATGACTGCAGATAATGAGGTTCAGTAATTGGCTTTTGTTCTAATACAGCTTTGAAAGGCTAAACCACATAAATCTGTGCAATGCCTCAGAATAAATGACAATTAAGGTAGCAGGTGGGTTTGACTTCACAAATAGTGCCTGTCCAAACTGGATAAAGCTGTACCAGTTCAGTTACATGAGTGGTTAGTTGATGTTAAAAGTAATTTTATAATATGGATTTGTTTGAACACTGCGATGCGCAGAGTGGAAAAAAATAAGGTCATTTTGTTTCGGTGCTTAGGTACATTTTTGCAGTGAAATACTTTACTAGTGATTTTCAGTAGAGCCAAATTACTGTGCGCTTTAAATAGAAGACTTAAAAGTCTTAAAATCATCTATCTGATAAAACTGTGCAACGGCTATGCTCTGAAGAGCTCAGTATAATCCTGCTTTCTCTTACAAATGTGCATCTAAAAGAAGGTAGACGATGTCTATACACGGTGATACTCTGCAGTCGCATGAGAGACCATCAGGGAATGCAGCCTCATTTGACTGTAGCATCACATCAGGATTTCCCCTGCTTGGGGAAATTGCTGATACGCACACATGCTGATGTACATGTGATTACAGAAGGAAGCCACAAGTTAACTGTGAAGGTGCCTTTATCCAATATCTGGACTAGTTCTGGCTACAAAAACACCTTGTAGCGTTGCACAGTGAAGGAAATCCCCCATCGCAAATCTGAGAGAGTGCTTCCTCCTGCAGCGCAACACTGAAATTAAAATTAAGACAAGGACTCACAGGTTTCTTGAAGCTTTAAGATCTGCAGGAGAGACATGTATAGTGACAGTGTTTCAAATCAATTTGCAAGCAACCTGATTTTAGAAGAATTTAAGTTGAAAGTGTTGCAAGAGAATTTGACGAAGATCCAAGCAACAACCCAATTTTACACACTGACATTTGTAAAAATCCAAATATTAATATCTCTACTCAATACATCATTGTTCATCCGTCGTGCCTTATTCTTATTTGGCCCAGTTCCTCCCTTCCACCTGTACATTACTAATAACAGGACTCTGCTTTTAGCATTAAGACACTGTAATGGTCATAAAGAAATGCACAGTTCAGTCCATGACAGCTAAGGGCTGTAAGATTCTTGGAAATTGTTTCTCCTTTGTTTTCTTTTTCTTTAAATGGAAACGCTGCGGGGTTTTGTTATTGTTGTTTGTTTAGTCTTCTTTTTTTTAACAGGGTTTTTGCTGCCAATGTATTAGCAAATATTGGTGTTCATGCAGCATGCTCTGCAATTAAGAGGAGCTGTGTAATTAACTCATGTCACCACTGCATTGTGAAAGCAAGAGCAAATGTCTCTGTACCTTGGCAGGGGCAACTATATGGCAGCAAATTTGCATAATGATAGTTGCTTTCATGAGGGAAAGTTGCTCTTTTTGGTTTTTTTTCCCCCCACACTTTTATTCTCCCCAAATCCACAAGGCAGGGACCTCGTGATCCCAGACAAATGGAATAGCGACAATGCCGTGCTTGAGCCTAGCTGTCCTAAGTTGGGTTTAGTATTTAAATTCACAGGAGAGAATGTTTCTCTTGTGGTGGGTGTAGTGCATCCTCTGCCTGTACGTCCAGCTGGGGGAAGGTGTAGCAGCTGACCTGAGCAGGACACTCTGGGAAAATACGGTTGGGAATGGGAATCTTTAGTAGCATCTTGTGTTAAGTAAGTGCCTTAGTTTGTGAGACAAGTCTTTTGGGGTGTATTTGATACCAGGGAATAACTTGTTGACAGTATCTTTTCCTAAATGACCAAAGCTGTTAGTGCTGGCAGTCAGATTTCTCCCAATGAAAAGATACTTCTGAATTGCAAACCATCTTTTGCTGAAGTAAAAATAGCCTTTATTTACATTAATGTTGCATGTGCCATTTCTTGTGTGTCTTTTTTTGCTTTTGCTGTTTTTGTCTCTATATTCTTCTTTTTATATATGTTATTTTTTTTTGCCGTTCCATTTTTAAATTTCCTTTTAACTCATCTCTGTATTATACTTGTCTATCTCTAATCTGCTTTTTTTTCTTTTCCCTTCTCCAAGGCACAGTAGTGTCTAAGTAGCTTTTTGTCTTCCAGATCTGGTTTTCCTTGATTCACCTGTATGTCCTTCTGCCCTCAGTTCTGTGATGGCTTTTGTCTCATAGCATTTATGTTTCCCTGTATATTATTGTCAGTGGGGATGAGCAATCTTGATCTCTAACAGGCTGAATGGTTAATGCACTCGGAAGGACGTGGTATATTAATGTAAGTCCCAAAAGCTCCAGAACCAGCACAGACTAATTCCTGCTAGGACTGAACCAGAATTTTGACCAATCTCATAACTTTTGGACATTATAACATGAATATAGACCTGAAAAGCAGGCCAGCACTGATCATTGTGTCACTTTGGTTTTCAGGTATTTAATGTGTTAAAATATTGAGGAGAATGATTAAATTGAATATGTTAGCAATCCTCAAGCAGGGTTGTTTGGGAAAAGATGGACTGAATTTGCTGAGATTTGTTTCAGTTTTCTATACAGGACGTAATTTTCTCAGTAGGCCACTGGGTCACTCTTCAAAATTATTTATTTTTCACTTATAAGTAAATGAACTTGAATGTTTTTGACCTGGAACTGGTACTGTATTATTGCCTTCCACTCTTCTCTTTGGGCTGTGCTTTGTGGCTGAAAGCGTCTCCCGTGATACCCAAGTTCTCCAGAATTGACCATTCCTACTCACTCTCCCTTTTTATTGTGGTAAAAGTATCCTGTTGAAAGGGAAAACCTAAATTTAAGATGTGGAAACATGGAAGGGAAAGTGCGGTGGTCTTCAGTCCAAAAAGTTTTATTTCACTGAATAGAGATACCTGTAAGGGCAGAATTTTGTATGTGCAGCTATCTAGTTAATCAGAGTTCATTGTTTATCTGAAGTAATAGGTAGCTTTTGGCACATCACCATTTTCTGTCACCTGGGCTCTGATCCAGCATTTGCTGAGCACAACAGACGATTTCACTGGCCATTAGCTCAGGCTCCAGACATCTGAATGGGACTGTCATTCAGCCTCATGCCTTTAGGATAAGCGTAGGTGGTTGAGCAAAGTGAGTGGGCATCTGGATTTCCTTGTGCACAGCACAGAGACACCAGCTGTTTCTGCCTGGAATGGCCACGTGTTTGTTTCTGAGTGACAATTTTTTTCAAGTTTTGAAAACCGAGCTACACAAAGGCCTTATAGAAGGAAGTTCAGTAGCATTTGCAACAAGTAAAAATGAAACTCGGTCTGCGGCATTCTTGAACTTTTGAATGCTTACTTCTCCTTTGGTAATTTCTTCAAGAAATCTGAAGTAGTGAAAAAAAATCTTGGTAGCTTCCCAGGGAAATCCCTGGTAAATGGTAAAACATATTTTTTTCCTGAGACAATACCCCGTGCTAACTTTAAATCTGGTGGGGCTTCTATTTTCATTGAGCTGGAGGCCATCATAGTATGTAATGCACAATTCAGCCTATTTCCCAAAAGAGTATTGTTAACATTCTTACGACAAATGGGTTGAGGGTTTGAAAAGGTCATGTGTAAGTAGTTCAATTAAAGTCAAGTGTATGCAGCACTTCATACTTAGAGAGGGAAATGTTATACACTTAAAAGAAGTTTATTGAGTCTTATTTTGCCCTCTTTACTGACAGTTTTGTGGAAGAGTTCTTCACTGCTACACCAACTTTGAATCAGGGGGCTGCATTAATCCATGCTGAGGCCCCTGTGAAATCAGCCAGTCACTGCCCCATCCTCTGTACCATGTTTGAACACCAGCTTGAATGGATGGTTGCAGTGAAAAGAAGCTGAATTGCTGGGTCAAAGGTCCTCAACAATAGGTTTCTTAGCTTGTTGCCTGAGGATTTGGGCTCTTGGCACTGGTAGTATAAGAATTCACATTGGCCTGCATACCAAGCAAATATTATGGAGGGTGGAGACAGTGCAGTGAAAATTCTTAGTGACACAGATATTATAGCCATGATGACTTAAAGAGCAGTAATGCACAAGAAGGGTTCTGTGAGTATAAGCTTTTCTGTGCTTTCTGGCTATTCATTCTCATGAAAGTTACTACTGTACCCAGAAACCTGGTCTCACTTAGGAGCATAGGCATATTGGCACAAAAAGAGCTGTGCCTAAATGTGTATTGCAATATATTTTGATTGTTTATGTTTGATCTTTAATTCTGGGTCTGTAATGCATCTTTTTATTTACACTAAGTAATTGGTGTATATTTAAGTTTATCTGTATCTTAAGATAACATTATGTTGCAGGAATTATTTTCCCTCTTAGAGGTGCCATAAATGATGCAGTCCTGCCTTTGCTTAATCTGTTTGTGTATATGATTTATGTAACATTGCTATTTGCACCTTACTGTGCAAGCTACAGAGCCTCACGTTCAGAAGTAGGTAATGAGGCTGTAATTTTAGTAGATCCACGTGTGGGAATAGTAGGTAGTTTGCAATGCTCCCTCCCCTAGTGATCTTCTAATGTAATTAACTGATATAGCAGCACAATGATACTTTGGGCAGTTTAACCCCAGTATTTCCATCCTACTGTGGTTCCTCACATGCTTGAAATCTAAATACCTCAAGGCCTTGGAGAAATCTCTAAAGCAACATAGTGCTTTATCACCTTGAGTGACACATTTTACATGATTTGAGGATTTTGTCACTTGAAAAATATCTGGATTTTCCTCTCTTGTTTATTGCCATGTTCAGAATGAATCACAAGTATTGGCAGTGAATAACATACATAACAGGAATGAAATGGCATCAGCTTTCAAGAACATTCAATCACATCTTTTGAACAGCCTCAACAGGGAATATTAGATATGACTTCTGTGCCTTTTTAGCTTGTCTGCCATGAATTGAATTGGACGTAAATTCATCTCTGTGAGCATGCACATTTAACAATGAAATAAAAGTCCTTCCCTAGATATTATACAATAGGATGGAATGATTTACCAATGTAACGGAGGCACCTTTGGAGACATAAATAGTATCTTATTCTGGATTACTTGAGCATGATTAAAATGAAAGCAATAAAGAGAAGGGAAGAAAGATGGGGGTGGGTATTTGTAAGGCTGGGAGCCTCTCACAAGCAGACATGCTTGGCTTGTTTAGACAGCATTTATAGGTCATGCTGGTTTTCTTAAAAAAAACCCAGGCTGTACTGTATTCTATTTTCTCTACTAACACATCTAAAATAAATCATTTATCATCAAAAGCCTCTGGAAATAATTGAGATTTAACAGTAATTCAAATGAGTAGGCACTGTAGGAACATAAGGCAAGTTTATTTCTCTAGATACTAATTAGATGCCCTTTTAAAGTCTTACCAAGTTATAGACAAGAGATGACAGTCCAAGTTGAAAAACTGAACCATCTTCCCTTTGTGGACAGAAATAATTAGGCAGACACTGGCATGCCGTGAATTCAGAAGAAAGAGCAAACAATACCACCTTTCACTGGTGATTCTACTTGGCTTCTATATTCTGCAGTCATATTCTGCTGGTATCTTCAACTCTTATTTCTCAGAAATCTCTCTGCTCCTCAATCCTGCTATTTCATCAAATTGAAACAGAAGAAAAATACTGCCATCCAAACGTAGGCAGATGGCCATTTAGCATTATCTAATGGCTCCAGTTTACTGCAACGCCCTGAAGGAAGAAGCCTGCATGCGCTACAGGATGTAGACGTTGGCTATGATAGTGATTTCTCCAGTGGCAGAATTCTGACTGTAAATAAATACTCCTTTCTGGATAATAATACATATCAGGTAACCCAAGAGTGGGCTGATTTTTACTTGGGGAGTTAATATTATGAGAACTAGGCCTTGAAGTACTTTCCACTGAAACAGTGACTGAATTCTCAAATGACTTCGGAATAGAAATAATCTGAATGCAGATCCTCCAGTGCTTATTTTACTCTTTTAGAGATACGTTTCTTATTAGAAAATGTTTGCTTTTGTTAATAATATTTATGGAGACAAAGGGACTGGAAGGGTAGTTAATAACTGGCAGAAGTTGATAGTTTTCATAATGGAACAGAAGATTCTTATATTTAATGAGTGGGAAGAAGAAGGCAAAAGGATTAAGCAGATACAGTCCAGATAAGCAGCTCTGGGTAGTTGAGCACAACTGTAGCAAATCTACTGAGCTAATTCCAGTTTATCTGTGAATCTGACCCATATAGTCTAAAGGCATCCGGTGCTGTACCTGTTCACCTCGCCAGTTCCCATGATCGAACTGTAAAAGTGAAGAATTGTAGCAGCCTATAGTAAAGGGCACAAAGGAGCACCCTTATATATGCAAGCAAAGAAGAAAGCAGTAACACTGATGAAAATGACAGATAAATAAAAGCCTATCTCCATTCAGATCTGAGGGTTTGTCTGTAAATCAGTATATATTGCCTGTAAAAGAGTGGTGACAGAGAAGAGCTAACAGCATTTCTTAAGAGCCTCATTCATTCTACTCCATTGATGAGCTCCATGGAGCTAATTTATTGAGAGGGCTCTTCCAAATGGAGATGCATTTCCCAAAGTGAGTTTTATTGATGGCAGTCAGTAACGATAAGCGAGTACCTCATCACTGCTTAAGAAACTTCGTTCTCTTTGCAGCATTTCTTAGTGAAACAGGCAACAGGAATTTAAAGCAAGTAGACTATACCCTTATTCAGTGGATAGCCTCATATGGAATCTTCTAAAACACAAAAGGCTTAGGTGGCTTCACAACTTTGAAAATCAAATTTCCTCCACAGTAGTGGGAAAATTTTCCAGTTTAATAAAAAAAATCCAGCATTCCACAAGCTGTGAAGCGATGCCGGAGGGATGGAACAGAAAGCACCTCTGTGAAGTCTCCTGCTGCCTGGCTTATTGTTATTGTTGGCACTGCTGCAGCACTGTGCTCCATAGGGGACGTGGACATCTATATCCCATCATAGCGTATTCTCTCTCAGGAATATCCTGACCGAAGCAGAGGAAGTCATTTCACTGGCAGTCTGAAATTTCCCTAGGGACACAGTCTGATTATGTCTCTCGCTTACGTTTGCATTCCAGAATGAGGAATGTTTCTTCTAAAGGACTCATGGGTGGTTTGTAGAAGCCAAAGCTATTTCTCCATTCCTTCTTAGCTGGAACTAGAGCTGGAGAAAGCAGGGACTACTATTCCAAAGTCAGCTGGTATTAGACATTGTAGGGAAAACAAAACAAAAAAAAAATCCAAAAAACCCCACATACACACACACAAAACACCACAAAAAAAAACCCCAACCAACCAACCAAAAAACAACAAACCAAAAAAAGAATGGGAACAGGAAAAAAAGAAATAATATATGGGGAAATCCCAACTATTGAGCCAAAGCCAGCATAAATCAGTGTAGCTGTGTTGCACACAGTAAAATTGGGAATGTTACACTGATTTACACTAGCTGAGAGTCTGGCATTGAACTCATTTGTGAAAGAAAATGTACGATGGAATTTAAAACCGGCAAACTAGTTATTTATTATATCAGCTTGGTGCTTCATGCCACTCCAGTGGAGCAGAAAATGACATTTCCATTTTAACAGTTTATGGCTTTTTCAAGAAAAAAAACCCCAGAAAATGTGCAGCCAAAACCCAGACAAAGCAGCTGAATTGCAGGGTTTCAATCTCTTTTAGTGATGCATTTCTGGAAAACAATTTTCTGTTTTACTGGTTATCAAAAATTAATCAAATGTTTGATGCTTTGTATCTTGCTGTTGTTGTCTTCTCCTCATTTTTTGGCCCCAGATTATTTAACTTCAATAAGTGTCAATTTGAAAGGGAACAGAATGAACTGAGGGCCTCCCACCTATGTATCCAGGTCTTTCAGCAGCATTTTAAAATGACTGGTAGTCTGCTACAAGCCTTTTAAATGTACCTGCTAATTCTTGTCAGTTCCCTCTTCAGTCATGGATGTACGTATGTATACAAATATATACATGCGTGTATATACAAATATACATATGCATATATCTATGAGAAATACTTTGTCACTGGTTAAGAATGAGACCAGTAGGTTTTTATACAGAAGATATTCTAACCCTCCATGTAGTTTTCTTTAAATATCTAGAATTCACTGGGAGAGCTCCACTTCTCTCTAGTAGCTTCTGTAGAGTAATCCGAAGCTTATAAAAAGATTATTTTATTCTCTTCAGGCCATAGGGATTTTCTATGGGGAGCTGAGCATGACTACCTGGTGATCCTCTAAGCAGCTTCCAAAATATGGGATGACTAGAAAAGCCCTTTGAATTTCCAGAAGCCCATACAGATGGAATTGCCATTCCTTGCAGCTTGTCTGGATTTGCTTCTGTCCTAGATTCCAGATGATTTGGGCAGCTATCATGATTTTCACCCCTAATTACCAGAAAGCCAGTTAAGTCTTTTCCTAATCTGTTTTATGCATTTATTCACTGTTGTCATAGTGGATGGTTCACCAACTTTAACACAGTGAAATGAGTTAGGGAAATGCTATTATCTCCTACTTTGTAAGTGAGGAACTGAGGTAATGTGAAGCAGAATACTTTTATAAATTTGTTCAGATAGTTTCACCAAGATCATACAGGACGTTGAGACACTGTTGAATGCAGGACATTGAAATCAACCCCTAGGATTTCCAGCTGCAATGGAGTAGCAAAGGCAGATAATAAAATGTCTTCCATATATCATGCGGAATCCTGAACTTGGTGTCAGTGGAGTGTTGACTGGAGTAGGAGAGACCCAAACATTTGTACAATTTTCCAGTGCCTTGTGATTGGCCCTGTTGTGAAAACAAAATTCTGGTTGTGAAAACAAAATTCTACATGTGGCAGTCTAATGCTCTGCTTTATCACATGTTAGACAGATGGAATGGGATGTTCTTTAAACTGCCTTTTAAATCAGAATTAAGGTAATAATTTATCTGAAGTTGGAAAGCAGTTGGGAGGAGGAGGGAACACATGTGGACAACATGTCCTGTGCTTGTACTTATGGTTTTCTCTTTTTTCTTTTTCAGTGAGTATGTTTTTGAACACATTGACCCCCAAGTTCTATGTTGCCCTGACAGGCACTTCCTCATTAATCTCGGGACTTATTTTGGTAAGTACTAGATATATTAATATCACTTTATAAACTGATTTTGTTATCCAGAATGGGATTTCAGGCTTTATCCAAATTAATAGGTGTATTTTTTTTTAACTTAAACTTACATTTCTGCAGTACGTAAGATTTGTATTTCTTCATTTGTACTTCTTTTAATATGGGAACAAAAAAAAAAGAGAGAAAATGTTTCTGTGCTATGTGTTTCTGAATAAAAAAGTCTGGAAGAACGATGTGCCCCACTGACAACCCTATGGTAATTCATAACAAGTGCTTGCAGGTTGTTTCCATTGACAAGTACTAGAGAATAAAAAGAACAGTAAAAAGAAGGAGAGGTAGGTACCTACTATTTCAGCTTAGCATGGTCCTTTTACAAAGTTATGGCAGGACTTATTAGAGAAGCAGTGAGCAGAGTATTAGCGATGAACACAGTTCTGGTGCCAAGATTCCAAGGGATAATTATTTCAGATCTTCACTTTAAAAATCTTTCTCTATACATATCTGCCTATTCACTGAAAGGTCTGAAGAGTATTTTTAAGCCATTTAAAAACCCCTCCTCCCATATATAATCCCCGAGGGCTTCATTGTGCAAATCAATGCAGTGGAGTGAATCATAGTACTGTCACAGTGCAGGAGTCCAAAGCAGAGCATTTGCTCTGGATTTTAGTCGGTCTCTTCATAGAAACAAATGGAGGTAAAACATCTAAAAATCTGCATGGTGTACGTACGGTATTATGCTTATAGTGGGCTGTTGTTTCATCACTGCTGAGAGTGGGCTTTCTACTTACACAAATGAATAGAATAGAATAGAATAGAATAGAATAGAATAGAATAGAATAGAATAGAATAGAATAGAATAGAATAGAATAGAATGGAACAGAACTATTTCATTTGGAAGGGACCTACAACAATCATTTAGTCCAACTGCCTGACCCAGTAAAGCATGTTATTAAGGACGTTATCCAAATGCCTCTTCAACACTGAAAGGTTTGGGGCATTGACCACTTCCCTAGGAAGCCTCTTCCAGTGTTTGATCATCCTCTTGGTAAAGAAATGCTTCCTAGCATCCAGTCTAAACCTCCCCTAGCAGAACTTCTAGCCATTCCCACACACCCTGCCACAGAATACCTGGAAGAAGAGATCAGCACCTCCCTTTTCACTTTCCCTGCTCAGGGGAAGGCTGTCTTTGTTTTAGTCTTGTCTATTCAATCAGTCTTAGGTCCTTTGTCTAAAAACAAGTTGTATACTTTTAAAATCCACTGGATACAAGCTGCAGACCCTCCCTCACCATACCAAACTAGGTGTGTAATTTGGAAACCAATGAGACCAGTTTTAGGAGCATAGTTACCATAGTGGTAAGTGGAAACAGACAGACATTGCATGGGGCTGGTTCACATCATCTCGGATCTGCTGACCCCAAAGAAACCTGAAAGCAACGAGGATCCGAAGTTAGCTGTATCAGTTAGGTGTGGGAAATCTGCATCCCTCACTTCCATTTCGCCTGTAGCTGATGCAGACAAAGAAGTGGCATCCTTGATCCCTGAATGCCTGTGAGACTCTCATCATTTAGATGATTTCAAGTATAAAGCATCAGGTGCACTGCTGCTGTGCCTTGCTCTGGGGTTTCCTTGTAGCAGAAGGTGATTACTTAATGTCTGCACCTTGGGTATTCATCATCCGTGTATGGAGTGAGCCCCAAAGCACAGGACAGAGCTCCAGAGACATCAGCAGATCTTTCAGAACATGAACAGGAGCCAGACTTGGATTCAGTTCAGCAAAACTCACTCAAATAGTATGGGAGGAAAATACTGAATGTTACTTTTGGTACTCTCACTCAAAAAGAAGAAACATTCAAAAGGGCCAGGCCCCACCACCAATATGAGAAAGAATGAGAGAAATAACATGGGTTCCACAGGCATAGTTCCATATTTGTTGTTGAAGAGTGAAGATGGAGAGGAGGTTGCAAGAAAAAAGACAGTTTGTGCCCTATGGAAATACAAACAGGAACAAAACCCTGAAAGAGAGACTAAATTATCTATAACTAAATTGTGTACAGTATGATTGCAAATGTTGGTTCATTTTGTACTGTGGTCATGAAGGCAATTTCTGAGGAATGAGCTTAGTAGGAGACTTGTAAGCAAGAAATTTGTAAGTGCTGCACTTTGATGGGAAGTGCAAGAAGGGAGTGGCAAGGAGTATTCAAGACTGTGATATGAAGAAGGGGGAAAAAGGCACCCATAGAAGCCTTCCAAGAAGAGATTAGACTGCGTGATGCTTAACCAAATAAAGTCACTGAATGCTGTATGACCAAGTCTGTTATGAACAAGTCAAAAAAACAGTGAGGTGATGGAAGTGTAGACACAGACTGGAAGAAGATTGAAAGCTTTTTTTTGTGGACCTTCACTACTGCCATCAGTTGTTGTCCGCTGTTCATATGCCACTGTCCTAACTGTGCAGAATGCAGGCAGGTAACAGCTAGGAGCTCTAGACTGTAGGGACCGGTGTCTGTGCTGAGAGGAACCTGTGGTCTGTACACTGGATGATGGAAAAGGAACTCAGCAGACATGGTCATGGAAACAAGAAGCTGCAAGCTGAAGAGACCATGCATGAGGAAATACAGCTGAGTAAGCTCTAGTGAGGTAGTGCTAGCCAGTCACTAGCCCACTTGTGCTTCAGATTAATTATTTGTTAATAATCTTGCTGTTTACCAATGGCCCTGTAACATGCTGAATTATGTACATTACCACCCACTTACCTGTCACACTATAAAGCATTTTCACTTCTAAAGGATTCTTAGTCCTGTTAATGGTTTAAAGTGAAACTCTTCTATAAAATAAACACTCTTTTGTCAATTCTACATCACTGGAGTATTTTTCAGATTAGATGTACTAATATTCCTTGGAATTTTCCACCATATGGTCTGGCAGATTTCTTTCCATTATCACTTGGCTGCAGTTCCTAATCAGAGGGAGGAATCACAGCACTGCAGGTTATGAAATGATGGAAAATTCCATCATTTCAGAAGTGTAGTAACAAATTGGAAAGTGAATGCTTTTCCCATTTCATGTTTGGGTCATGAAACAACGACTCTGCAGAGTTCAGCTGTGGGCAGTTGCACACTACGTGACTCCTTTACAACACACTACTCTCCCATCTTATTTTGTCTCTTATTTTGTTTTCATTCTTTAGGTAAAATTCTGGCCTTGCTGTAGGTAATGTGACTTAAATGAAGCAAGGATTTCAGACCTTTTTTCTTTTCTGGATAGCTCAGAACTGTACAGAAAAGACTTTTCTATCTCAGGCATTCTCCTTAATAATTACTTAACTACAGCACATAGTTTAAAATGAACAATTTAGCATATATTTAATTTGCCCGTGCACTATTTTAGACATCAAAAATAGGAAGCAAATTAAGTCCCAAGCTGCATGAGAAATCTTGTATTGGAAACATGGTTACAGTTACTTTTAATCCAGTAAAAAACAGGGTTCTGTCTCACAGAATACAATGAGCTGTATTGTATTTGCTGTCTGAGAGGATAAGGTTTTCCGCAGGTAAGGTAATAAAACTGTCATGAAACACAAATGACATCCAGTAAATGCTGTGAACTGGAACTGTGTAAATGCCACTAATATTTCTAAATAAGGCCACGTATTTAACATACAGTTATCACCAGAGTGAAAGCTGGTTAGTAAATGCGGGTGGCATTTACACTGCAAACTGATGAAGTCTCAGTTCTAACAAAGCACAGGCAGAAGTCAACGCCAGTCTTGAATCTCCACCAAGAATGGCTTGTTATTCTACTTTGGAATTTGAGACAGTAATAAGGGTTTTCTGCTACACTATGAGAAACTTTCTGCAATGGACAAGTACCAGGTCTTTCAGATATAAGAATTAGAAAGCCAGTCTATGGAGGTAGAGCATGACTGCTGAGTCTGCTCAGTGGCTAGCGTTGGGCAGCTGGGCTGTCTGCTACTACCTGAGTATGTGTGTAGTATGTGAGAGTTCCAGCCTTTTGTAGCCAATGGTGGTACTACAGGAAGCCTGAGAGAGGACCTGAATAACAGAGGGACCTGTCTTATTTTCTGTAGATACTAATTCCTCTTCTGCTTGTTTCATTACCTTTGTGTAGTCTGCTGCAGAGGGGCAGAAGGGTGACTGCGTTCTGGGTGTTCCCACAGCCTCCAGGGAAGTCTGACAATTGTGCAGGGACAATCTTTGGCAGTTGAAAAGCAATACATCGTGATTGTTCAAGGTTTCTACTTTGCTCAGCAGAGGCTGACAGGTCAGGGAGGTCAGAATCCTTGTAGGGAGTACCTAAGACACTGGAAACACTTGCCAAGGAGCAGATGAGAGAGGAGGGATCTGTAGGAAAGCAGGCTGTGACCCAGTCCACAGGCAGGAGAAAGGTATCGTAAGTAGCTGGGGTCTACCCACTGTCAAGACAAGGACTATGCTTAGTCCAGGCAATATATTATTTTCTTCCCTATTTCTGTATCTCCAGAGGTAGATGAAGTAAAAGTAAATAGCTATTTATATTTAAGAAGCTGCTAGCTAGGACTGCATTTATCTTCTCATCCTGACTCCTTGAGATAAGACAAATGGGAATTTTGAAACCAGGAGCGAAGCCTAAGAGGATGGTAAATGGGTATATATAATCCAGGAGGAAAGGGACTGCATAGCCTTCAAGACTGATACACTGAGAGCATGGTCCAGGGCACATTCTTTCTTAGAACCAAGCTGGGCAGGATGGGAGGATCTCTTTGAGTCACCAGCTACCCCTAACAGATAAATAAAACAGACCAGTGTCCGAAAGCAAGTGGCATCATATAGTCATATGCATATGGATAAACACTCTTGCCTCCCAAAGCAGGATGATCTTTTCCATACTGTCTACTGGAAAGAGCCCCTGAGCTCTGATATCCCTAGAACATGTCCAGTCATTGCCTGGGAGAGTTGGCACAGGCCAGGCGGTGTGCTAGCAAACAAACAGCGCGGATGACCGAGGCAGCCAAACCTGTGCCGCAGTCCCGTTTTAGTTATCAAATGGGCTTAACCATGGAATCAAGTTCTGCTATCGTTACCCTGCTCTTCAGGAGAGTAAGTTTCATTTAAATCAGTTAGACTGGTTGTTATCACTCCTCCTGTTAGAAGAGTACTCCAAATCTTGCTTCTCTGAGACCCGGAAGCCTCATTACAAGGCTGAGTGAGAACTCTGAGCTGTGGAAGTTGCCGGCAAACAAAATCCATCAGTGCTTCTCTTGAAGACTCAATACACATACACTAGGAGAGGACTACAGAGTGGTCACTGTAAGAGAGGATGCCTGTCTCAGATACGATAAGCAGGAAAGCATAATTCAAATTGCTGATAGACATCGCTGCTTGGTCCAGTGAGAACCACCATCAAAACCATCCCTTGTGAACTGATGCATTTATGATGGAATATCTGTTCTGAAAAACCAGGCAGGAAGATCAGATATCCAAGTGATGCAGAATAGATGTGTTGCTTCACAGAAGAATGTAACGATCTTGGATTGTCTGTGTGTGAGAGCAGAGATAAGAAAGAGGATGACTGTAGTATTTTCATCGCACAGGGGAAGAGAAGTGCCTGCACAGAGAAGTGAAAGGAAAAAAATACAAACCAAGTATCTGAAATGCTTGAAATGAAATCTGAAAAAGAAGACTTATGAGTGATTAACCAGCTCCTACTTAACCCAAATATATTTGTCACCTACAAGGTTTTATTTTCATAGCCATTCATTTCTAGAAATCATCAACAAGGGTTTTCCAAAATCAAATATTCTTACATTAAGCATTACCCATAACAGATTTAAAAAAAAAAAAAAAATAAAAATCCAGATTTGGATTTCTAAACATGCAAAGTTGAAAATGTCCAAAACAGGGATTTAATTTGGCCTTTTTCAACATAATGGTTTAAAAGATCTCTTAAGGGTTTGGAGATGTTTGACTCTGTTCCTATTTGAAAGCGCAGGCACCAACTAGAAAGAAACAGAGTTTGTCACTGCTGTAAAGCGAACAAGGTCTCTGAAGATGAGCTCCTCTCCCACTGTATGTATATGACAGAAATGAAGTGGCCTTTTCTTTCAGAAGTGGTGCAGAAATGATCTTTTGGATTAATTTCCTCCCTGATCCAGATCTCTTTCAATGGGGAATTAATCCTTACAGTAAACTGTTATTCTGCCAGATGATCTGTCATCTGCTGAACTGTCAAGAGCTTGTTGACTTTGCTTTCAAACTGGCTGGTACAGTTAGAAATCAAATTTGATTTATAGAAATCAGGTTTCAAAACAGCTGACGCTGTCTGAGAAAGGTGCAAAAATTCTGTGAAGGTCATTTATTGTTTTGACTTCAGTACCAGATTACAGATTACCTTCTCATACACCCTTAACAAATCACTCCAACCAAAGGCTTATTCTGATGATGATTTGTGGCTTTAATTTCCAAGAGACCGTATGCATTGAGACCTGGCTGATGTTTCCTGGCACTGGAATCACTCAGTATTGCAAATATTTTTCAAAGCTGCCTTAAACAATTTACAAGCTTTAATGTCATTTTAAAAAGTAATGAATGTATTTCTAAGTCTACAGAGGCAGACTTACAGCAAGTTCCTGTCACTCTGCTGAACTGCAGTAGTGACCATATATATATATACATTCTTTCTGCTTGCACCCTCAGTTTCACTGAAATTCAGTGTGACAGTTTTACAGCTGGTATACATTTGTGCAGGTCAAGTGGGCTCAAGCATGCTCTTGTGCTGCTCACTCTCCCTCTCTGGGTTTTACTGACTCTATATCTAAAAGCTGATTACGATTGAAATAATGAGCAGGAATTTAGTAGCACATTTTGAAAAACCTATTTCATTTATTCTTTTAAAGAAAGTACAAAGCTTGTTAAATATGGTCTGTAACTGCCGAGAGTTTTGAGCGGCCTGTCTGGCAGCTGTACTTCAGTCCGTGACTTACATCCCAGGGATAGTCTTACCGAGTGTCCCTTGTCTCAGCACGAGGCTGTAGTCTTTGATTCCTAACAACCCCTCCCTCTGAGGCCTTGGACAGGTAGAACTGTGGCTTGTGTGCCTTGATCAAGCTTCAAAGTTTCCAGAGATAGAACAGAAACAGATGCTCACACCAGATCTGTGACTGTATCTTATGGCACAGCCTTTCTCTCCTTGTCAGCCAGACACTGCCTGCCCAGGTTATGACGCTCTCTTAGAGCATTTAAATTCTAAACTCTTTACAAAGTGGTGTGTGCCTAAGAGCATGAGAACAGCTGAAGCCAAGGTTGGCTCCGCTGTGCCAGCTCCCTGTCCACCATCTGCAGCATTTGTAGGCTCTGGTGTGTGCCAGGGAAAGTGTATCAGTGCAGAGCGAGCGTTCAGTGACACGTCCCTCATCTCTGGCTGCTGGAATTCCCACCTGGGTGCTGCTGCATGTGCCGATGGAACGACTACAGTGACAAATGCACTGTGCAGCCTATGCAAGGAGGAACTATCCAGGCTATGTGGGTTTTCAGTGACTTGCCTGGGATGTAGTTCACGAAGATCTGGGTGTGTTTATGTCCATGTTCTGGTTTCTCTGTGGCCATCCGTTTATCTTCTCAAGTGCCCCTGACCTTTATGTGGTCACATAGCCCTTCTGCCTTCTCCTCATCAGACTGCTCCATTCTTCCTTGTTGATGTCTCTTAGATGAGCCGTTAGATTGTTTTGAGGACCAAGCTATCTCTAGGGCTGCCATGCACTCCTGTGTGAACTTGTCTCAAGGGGCCATCAGCTACATTCCCACTCCTTTCCAGTGCAGCCAGGGTCAGCTTCCTCCATCTGGATGCTGCAGATGCTTTAACAACACAGCTGAATTTAGGGGAAGCCCCAGTGCAGACTACATTTGAGTGTCCTTTGGAAAGGAACATTTTCTTACCGTGCCAGAGAGTTATCTTCTGGTTTCCCTTATGGAATGGTTTAAAGGGAGGACCAAAAAAAAAAAAAGTACATCTTGTTTACAGACAATCCCATGGAGACAGAAGTCTGTTCAATTATATAAAGAGCTCAAGAGAACTTAAAAATGAAAAAAAAAACCTGTGGGACACACTATGGGAGGGAGAGTGTGGAGCCCAGCCTGAACATCTCTGCAGCAGGCAGACTGCTAAAAGAGCTGGCTAGTTCCTCACCGGCCCACCAGAACCTGCTGATTGTGCCTAATTGTAGTAAGAATTAATCAATAACCTTTTTTTCTTTTTTTTGGGGTAGAGATTTAGTAAAAGCTTTCAGCACTGCATAAAACGTGGAGACACTGAGTAATAGAGAAAGGGCAAAGGTCATTCATTCACAATTTCTAGTGTAATCAACATTACAAAGTATTGTCAATTTTTTTCAAAATCCTTTTGATTTGCATTTGTTTCAGTTTATAGATGTTTGGGTGATGATTCAAGTGCACCTGCAAAATGCACTCATTTTACATACTCATTCTAAGTATGTTTGCCTTTACAATTTTTACAGTCAGAACCTTTTCCCTATTTTTATGAAATAGTATGCATTTCCAGGTTTATGTGGTTTCCTGAAATATGTGTATTTTTCCTCAGTAATATAATTTCTCAGTAAAAATACCACAAATACATATGCACATAGTATCAATGGTAAGAGCTTCTTTTAGGCTGTGGAATGATTTTCCACGCAGAGCTCTTTAAATAACTATTTTTTTCTGATTTGCTAGCTGAACCAAAAGCCTGAAAATAAAATTCATTTGGGAATCAGCCCAAGTCAGCCAAACAAAACAAAACCACAGTTCAGTCAGGAGAAGAAAAAAAAAATGGTAAAGCGAACAGGATTCAGCTTCGTTGAGTTTGTTTGGTATTTTAAACATTTTTCAAGTTAAACTCAGTGAATTCCTTTGGAAGCATTACTGGGAAAGCAAACAAACCTGCTTTTCCTCACTGTGCCTGGGCTGCAGAGGTGGCTGGGGGCAGATGGGGCAGGAGGATCCTCCCGACCGCAGCATCCCATGGGCTGTGCCACACAGCACCGACCTGGGCTCCTGTTTTCCGAAGTCGGTTTAAACGAACGCTCCTTACAAGTGTAAATGCCTTTAAAAACAGATAATTCGATATAAGGTTCTTTGGGTTAAAAAAAAAAAAAGGGAAAGGGGGAGGGGAAGGAGGGGTTTTGCTGACAAGATCGAGATTTTTCACCTCCTGTAAGCCAGGTTTTTAAAGTGATTTGCCGGATTCGGCAGGAACTTGGGTGGAATTTGAACCCTCGGTACGCCACCGGTGGGCGGCCGCTGCGGCCGGCGGGCCTGGGTGCTCGGCGGCCGGGGGAGCCGCTGGCAGGTGCGAGGGGAGGGAGGCGCGGGTCCGTGAGTTCGAGTCCCGTCCCCTCCCTCCCGCGGCTGCGGCGCAATGTGGCGGGACGGGGGAGCGGGCTGAGGGGCCGGGACAGCCGTTAACGGCCGGGGCGGGGCGGGGCCGGCGCTGACGCTCTCCCGTGTGTTGCAGATCTTCGAGTGGTGGTACTTCCGCAAGTACGGGACGTCCTTCATCGAGCAGGTCTCGGTGAGCCACCTGCGCCCCCTGCTGGGCGGGATGGACAACAGCGCGCCCAGCGCCGCCAGCGCCGCCAACGGGGACGCGGACTCCAGCCGGCAGAGCGTCTCAGGAAAGGGGCGGCCCGCGGCTCCTCTCCTCCGCCGGCGGGAGCCGAGCGAGTGTGCCGGTGTAGCGCTGGGACACCGCTGCCGGAGGTTCCCGTGCCCTGGGTCGCCCAGCGCGGCGGCAGTGGCCCGTTACGTGGTGATGTATTGGCCAGATGCCACGCCCTGCGGCCGCACATCTGTGCACAGCAGCGTTTCCACCGGGGCGACTGAATCTGTGACACCACCACTGGCTCTATTGCTCGTTAAGCTTTTATTAAGAGAATGTTATGGATATACAATGAAAGCAGGAGGCTGCCCACTCTACATAATTTTTCACATAGCTTGTTCGCACACTGTATGTGTCATTTTGATAATCTATAAAATGTTCTTTGCAGTTTCTATTCTGAGCTCTTTTATAACACATAAGGAATTAGCAATCCAAAAAGTTTACGTGTTGCCATACCATAATTTTATACATCCACTAGGTTGGTGATCTAATCTTCTAGAACTCTTTAAGGAGGCACGAAAACATATAGCTCACGAAGTTTTCAACGTAGTTAGTTTAAAAGTATGTTGCATATACTCAGTGGGGAAAATGCTAATTTACATGTGGGTGGAGCTGTGGAACTGGGCGCAAGTCGAAGCTGCTGGGTGGCAACTGTGCTTTTTCTCCAATATCACAGCAGTATTTTTATTTAAATTCTTTGAATTAAACCAACATTGGAAAAAAAATCAGAAAAATATCTTAAGGATACTCATCTGCTTTTGCATCACTTTATTTTTTAGATAATGTAAGTAGTATGGAAACAATGTTTGGATTTCACTCTAGTAGATGGAAGCACAGTGGCTTTTAATAGCTTGAGGGCTTGTTCTGTTCCTGACTCTGCAACCAGTCTGATTTTCACTTTGGGCAAGTCACAACACAGGTTTTTTAAAAAGGACTCCAATTATCTAGGGGGCCTGATTTCAGGCATTTGAAGCTTGTTTTTGTGAGCTTCCAGGCATTCATAGCCCCTCTTGAGTTTCAGTGCGAGGAGCAGATACTGCAAATCGGCCTGAGGGGGTTTGACTCCAAGCCGTTCAAACCCTTAAAGTTGACCTTGACACTCTGGGGCTTATTTTCTACTGCATGTCATTATTCTAGATGAACATATAATTTTGACAGCCTTACGTAAGTGATAAAAATGTGTGAGTCGTAATTTTTGTTGTATGTTTATATATTACTATAACGAATATAAATTGACTTGCTCTGGTGAAAAAGACAATGCTAAACTGGAAGAAATCGGCTCTTACGTGATGGAAGGGAGGATGTCAGTTCTGAACGGAGACAGCTTGAGTCCTATGGCAGCTCAGCTGTAGCAGGACTGTCCCTGCAGGTCACCTCGTTCACATCACAGGCTTTGGGATTCTCTTGAGACACTTTGAGTCAGGTACCTGGTTGCCTGGGAATGGTTGCTCTGAGAGGCAGGCCAGCCTGCCTAAAATGAACAGTCCCCCAAGCACTGATCTTTGCAGACTGAAGAGGAGTCCCAGAGGAATTTGCCTTCCTGCTTGGGTGACTCAGCTACCTAAGGAAAGATGAATTGAAAAGTTAGCCCGTGAGTGATGAAGATGCTGAAACACTGTTCCATCTGGCTTGATTTGAAGATACTCACTGTTAAAGAAAGTCAGGGCAGGAGCATCTTGGCTTGTGTTCCTCATCTGTAAAATGAAGCTTACCTGTTTCAACCCTAGCTTGGCATGCAGGCCATAATCTTAATATTAGAAATTAATTCAGCTTTCATTAGGGATGTGCCCCCTAGAATCAGTTATGTTTTCATGGAATTTATTTCCTCTGCAGGCTTTAAAATATATCAGAATTAACAAGTGAGGAAAAGTGAATGAAAAAAACAGATTTGGTTATGGAGAAAGTATTATTGTTTAGCAGATAAGGTGCCTATGTCTGTACCTGGCAAATTTTACTTCTCTTCAGGGTTCTGAAAACAAGCAACCAAAACTTATTTTTGAACTCAGAAGTTAAATAGAACAGGTGGCCTTAAAACGCCTTGCTCCTTACTGGGTGCTTCTACTTAGGGAAGCCTCCATATAGCACAGCAGATTCCGCTGTTGTCATTCCCATCCGTGAATAGCAGCGTTGCATGGTGCAGGATATTAGATTTGGGTGACCTGGCAGGAAGCATGAGGTGGCTTGGAAACACCTGTGTGCACTCATCAGTGCGCTCAGTCACACTTCAGCACCTCTGAAATAACTCCCATCGTTTTAAAGCAGAAGGCACAGTATTTTGACTAATGAGGTTCACTCAAGCATCTTGACTTTTCTGATATAAATAAATGTCCAGGAGCATGCTTGCTTTCAGTGCATTGGCACTTGAGTCTATGAGCTGGGACTCTCACTGTCTCTGGTTAGTGTGTCTGTACGGATAGCCTGTTATTCGTGCCTTCAGAAAGATATCAGTGTTCAAAACTTGATCACTGAAAGATTAATCTTCAGTAAATCCTAATTGCTTATATAAAATAAGGACATAGTTATAGTATTAGTATGTAAAGTAACAGAAAAGGCAACCTTTTCAGTTTACCGTGCATCAACACTGGGATTGTTTTTCACTATCCAACAACATGGAAATCACTTTTTCACATGGCTCACCATGTTTTCCTATGGAGATGTTTGACCTGTGGTAGAATATTGCATTAGATATCTTTGTCCTCAGAAAGGTCAGAAAAGTAGTTGTTTTGCTGAGGCCACAGTATCAGGAGATACCAAGATAAAAACAACAAAGAGCACATCATGTTTAACTTGCTAGACAGACATCAAACTACCCCCAGGATAGGAGGTGGTAATAAAACCCCTTCTTCACCTCCCCTTTTGGTTCCACAGTTCTCCCTTCCTTTCCCTGCAACAGCGCTGAAGGACGGCACACCTCAGATAAAGTATAACCACTTAAATATAAATAAAATGAGCAAAAAGAGTGGTGTCACCATGATCAAATAGCTGTTGCCTAATCTTGTTGGTTGCAAACAGAGTAAGCCGAGCCATTGAATTTTAGCTCTGGAACTGAGAAGGCTGATGTTTATTTAGTATTTACTATGGTTTGAAAGTCTTGTTGTGTAAAAACTGTCAGATTGAAGCTTGTCAAACAGCCTTACCCTCTGGCTGTCAAACAGAATGGCTGAATGTCGATCAAGCACTTCTGCTGAGTAAAACAGTGGAGCTTTCTAATATTAGCTGCCTGCTGAAGTGGTTAGTTGCAGGATCCAGATGTGAAATCAATGCTCTCTTCCCAAACATCTCCCCCTTCCCATCTCTCTGTTTCACATACATGCGAGGTGATGGAGGCACCAAGCTGAGGACCATCTCCTATGCCATTTGACTGTTTTTTGTGTAGCTGCAGGTGTCATTACATTCTTGCAAAAAATTTATGTAAAATGCTTTTTGTGCCACTTTAGCCTCAGAAGTTGGAGTTAGGCCCATCAGAAAAGAATAGGGCTTGACTTGTCGTTCTGTTTCTGTCTCTTTCTTTGATGGAACAGGCAAAAAGGGAACAGGCATGTCCTTACCAGTGTTGTACAAAGTAGGGTAGATACCCTGCTGACTTGACATCCCACCAGAAAACTGGTGCTGTGATTTCTGAAGAAACAATGCCACAGAATTTCATAGAGAAAAATGTGCTGGCTGACTTCTGCTGGTGGAAGGCAGCTGGTGAAATGCTGCGGGGCCAGTGCTGCTGTTGAGTTCTTGCAGAGCACCACATGAGGGGTCAGTCAGTAGCAGATCTGTGGTGGAATGACATCCTGCCTCTCAGTGAGTCTTTGTGCAAATACTGGCTTTGATTCTGGTCTTACCTTCACTGGACTGAATTGTCTTTGTTGAAATGAAGAGAATAAATCTGGTGTTAAAGTAAGAAAAGCCAGAATCAAGACCTCACCTTTTTCAAAAACAATAGAAATTGATTTTTGTGATTTTTTTTTTTTTTGAGTTCTCTTCTAAATTGTGTTGTTGCAAATTGTCTTATTTCTTCCTACCTGTAGCAGGAATAATTTGCACTTTTTTTTCCCCCAAAAGAAATATGTGAAATGCTTTGCAATGCGATGAACTTTTCTCTACATCCTTTGTCAGCTCTGGGATGCTTATGACTTAAGTAAGGTCAGCACATGTTGCCATGGATTTTTTACTTCACAAGCTAAGGAGGAATCAAATTTGGCAACTGTAGCTGAGATTCTGTGATTTGCAGAATTAACTGAACAGGGAAGTTTTTCTGTAGAAATAGCAAGTCCATAGGGACTGAGTTAATTACTGGTTTTCAGTGCAATAGCTCACTGTGATTCCTCTTCAATTCTGCAGTATGGTAAATGTGAGTCCTGGCACTAACCAGTATTATCTTTTCATCTGCCATTTGGAGTTGTGTTAGTGGTTATTTGTCTGGAATAATAACATTTATTGACACTAATTTATAATGAAATTATTATTTTAAAAGGGAAGAACAGTCTGGTTACCTGCATCTCTATGCACTTGACTTTTTTTTTTCCATTTTCACCTATAAAGACTGAAAGTTATTTGATATGGGTTTTTAAAAGGTAACTGATCTTTCTGATAAACATCAAGTAGTGTTGTAATTTGGGAGAGATTCATTATTGTGTGTTTCTATTTATGACAGAATGCAAAGTCTGGCGAAATCCTTTAAATCTGTTCAGAGGAGCTGAATATAATCGGTAAGTGCTATGATGTTACAGTTTCAGGCATAGTACTGAGTTAAGGACCTCAGTTGTACTTTTGCATTAACCTGACTCAGAGATGGAAATCGAAACTGTGAACACGTGCTCATGCCAGGTTTTTCTGTCATTTGTAAAATGTTTCTGAATTAAAAGGAATTTAAAATTGTGCTCATGCACTTGTTATTTCTGCAATTTTTTGTGATCTTATAAAAAAATAGAATACCTAAGTGCGGTGTACCCGGTACTGTTAATACAGTAATTCTGTCCAAATCACTTATAGCAAACAACCTAATGAATTATATCTAGGTTTCATATAGTCTTGATGTTTGAATATACATGTTACTGATTTCCAGTGTGTACTTCCCAATATCATTGTTAGCTTAGGTTCAACTACTGTCACTCCACCCCAGTACAGTGAAATGCAATGTGTGTTGGTTACAAGATTGACTGGCTGACCTTGGTAGGCTATAACTATCTCTAATGTCTAGGATGCTTTTCTAGATTAATTTTGCTGAATGTGACTTCATTAACCAAAATGCCTCTTTGTTGGCATTTTTGCAGGTATACATGGGTAACAGGGAGAGAACCTTTGACTTACTACGATATGAATCTTTCAGCACAGGACCATCAGACATTCTTTACATGTGACACAGATCATTTGCGGCCTGCAGACGCTAGTAAGAGACCTTGTGAACAACTGTTTTTGTTAATAGGTTAACGATTGTTTTAAATTGATGCAAGAAAAATGCAGTCGGACATCAGTTCTCCTGGGTAGATAAGGAAAGGCAAAACTTTGATCATGCCTGGAAAGCTGTTAGTGTTAGATTTGTAGTATTCTAGATCTGAATAAGTATCTGTATAAGTATAAACTATTTGTATCACTATTTTGTTCTGCTTTCTTGTTGAAGGCATTCAAGGTACCATTTGCAAGTGTAAAGGCTTGGGTTTTTTCTCCTGTTTCTTGCAGTGTCTTTAAACATGTATTGTTGATTAATTTGCCTCCACCTGCAGTGTGGTATGTTGACTTACATTACCCAGGTTCCACTTAGTCTACGCTGACAGAAGAGAGAGATCTTATGTAAAACTTGAGTCTTGTCTTTAATTTCCTGATGTAGTTAGAAACTCTGTGAAAAAATGGGAACAAATGTATTACTGAATTTGATATAGGTAGCTTAAGTTGTATTAAACCTTTACTGTTAAGTCCACGTTCAGATTTTGATTCTGCTAAAAATGTACGACAATGATTTCCATTGTCAGAATTTGCTTCTGAAGAGACAGATCTTTGTCTCTTAGGAAAGGAGAGATACTGATAGTTGGGCACTCCATTCTGAGGCCTTAATTACAAAGGAGAACATACTGTGCTTTTTTGACACATGATAAACATGAAACCTATTTTCTGAACTCAGTAGGATAATTATGAGGTTGTCTGATTAGCCTGGATGTTGTTTCCATTCGACATTCACCTAGAGCAACAGCACACTAAGAACTAGAATAAGAATCCCAACTGTCCTTGTATTCTTTCATGCCCTATGGAATCTATTATACTTCCCCAAGAGGAAAAAGCTGCTTGTCACCTCTGTGTGTGACAGTGCAGATGGCATGATCTCTCAGCCAGATTTTCCCATGGAAAAAAAGTGTAATTAAATGAAAGAATAAAGTGAGTTTTTGGGACAAAAGCTCGTGTTGATTATGTTTCTTTTGAGTGATCGCTGAGCTCTTTGAAATGCACTGGAGTTGGGCTGAGAGCAGTAAATTCTGTTATGATACAGTAGATTCTCCTTGTTAGCACTGTAATGACTGATATGCCCCTGTTCTGCTTTGTTTATTGAATAGTAATGCAAAAAGCCTGGAGAGAGAGAAACCCCCAAGCCCGAATTTCTGCGGCACATGAAGCTTTGGAATTGAATGAGTGAGTGACAACAACATTAACATTTATTTCCTGTCGTTTAAAAGTCTGTTTGATAATAGCTTGAGGCAAGGGGTTTGCTACAGTAATTTTTAACCATGATTACAGGCCTGTCACAGGAAGGCCTACAATGAGAGGAAAAAAGCACAGCTGCATGTTGTGCTAGCCACTCAGAAGATCCTTAGGGCAGTGATGACAATGAGAGTCTTTCCATTGATGTCAGTGGGCTTTGGATCAGCATAGCGAAGTGTTAATTAAGTTGCCTCCTGATGAGCATATGAAATATGCATTTATGGGATGAAGAGTTCCCTTCTGGATTTCTCAGTCATCCTGAACAGAGGCAAGAAAGCAGGGACTCGTAAACACCTTCTGAAATAATTCATTTCATAGTGTGAGAGAAGATAATCGTAGAATCATTTCAGTTGGAAGAGATCCTCATGATCATTGAGTCCAACCATAACCTAACTCTGGCACTAAACCGTGTCCCTAAGAACCTCGTCTGAACACCTTTTAAACACCTCCAGGGATGGTGACTCCACCACTTCCCTGGGCAGCCTGTTCCAGTCTTCTGGGACTTACAGCCTTTGAGTCCATTATTTATTTTCTCTGTGATAGCTGCAGTATTTTGAGATCCCACAATAAACTCAGTGCTGTGATGCTTTACTGGCATGGCAAACTATCTAAATGTTGCCCCTTAAGTTTCTGTCAGAGAGTTCTAGAATTCCATAAACTGACGCTTTATGGATTGTCCTTCACAGATTTCATCAGAAGGAGAAAAAGAATTTTTTGTTCCTGGACAGCAGTTTAACTGAGAGAGCATGTAGCATCAAAGGCTTTTGCAGAAGTGAGCTATAAGCCTGTCCTGTTCCACCCACGGAATGGCTGAGGTTGACAGGGACCTCAGGAGGTCACCTGGTTCAACTCCCTTGCTCACACAGGGTCACCTACACCATGTTACACAGGACCATGTCCAGATGGCTTCTGAATATCACCAAGGAGGCAGACTCCACAACCTCCATGGACAACCTGTGCAAGTGCACAGTCATTCTCACAGTAAAAGAGTGTTCCCTGGTGTTCAGACAGAACCTGCTTTGTTTTAGTTTGTGCCCATTGCCTCTGGTCCTGTCACTAGGCACCACTGAAAAGAGCCTGGTTCCGTGCTCTTTGTACCCTCGCTTCAGGTATTATCATATATTTATGAGATTCCCCCTGAGCCTTCTCTTCTCCAACCTGAACAGTCCCAGCTCTCTCAGCCTTTCCTCATATGTGAGATGATTCTGTCTCCTAACCATTTTTGTGGCCCTTCATTGGACTCTGTCCAGTATGTCTATGTCCCACTTGTACGGGGGAGCCCAGAACTGGACACGGCACTCCAGTTATGGCCTCACCTCCCTCAACCTGCTGGCAGCACTCCTAATGCAGCTCAGGATACCATTCACCACCTTTGCAGCAAGGGCACATTGCTGGCTCATGTTGAACTTGGTGTCCACCAGGACCCCCAAGTCCTTTTCTGCCAAGCTGCTTTCCAGCTGCGTGGCCCACAGCAAGGACCAGTGCCCAGAATCTTGTTTTCACCTGGACCTGCTGTTACCCATTCCTCAGCTGGTGGATGACTCCTTGTGAAACGCAGCTAGAGACACTGCAGCCTCATTCTATTTCTGTATAAAGAACAATCTTATCAGCGGTGTGCTTTGTATTGGAAAGAAGTCAACAGGCTATATCCCAGCTAACTTCAGCTGCTAAAAATGTGGCCATCAAGTTTAAAGTAGTTGCCTGGGCTCCCTCTGTTGTCAACGAGAGAGGCACCTCCATTCAGCAGTTCACTCTACTCCTAGACAGATGTTTAAACATGTGAAATGAATGGCACTGTGAGGATGCTCCTTGATGGAGGTGGGGGGGCACAGATAGTTAAGAGATCTAAATTAGGCGGCTAAAAGCTAAATGAGGTGACTCCCACCATGCTTTTCACCTTTCTGTGTACTCCTAAAGCTGCTTTCCTGTTTGTTTGTTTGATTGGTTGGTTTGGTTTGTTTTTAATCTCTACAGTTACATTTGTAATCTGTTCTTTGCATATGACAAGTGTTATATGTTCATTGCATACCACCATAGTAATGGAGACATTTTGTGTTAAAACAATAGTGCATAAAACCAATCTTGGTTTCCAGAAGGAGTTATAGTGAGACAGTCCAGGACTGCTTGGTGAGGCAGTGCTTTACTTTCTGGGGCAGTTGTCAGTAGGCTTACTCGAGTGACTGAGTGACACAGTACCTACAAATGAGAGTCGTGATCTGGTTGCCTCAATATTTTTGTTCATCAGAACAGTTCATCAGAAAGCTATGCAGACAAAACTCCATTGCCTCTGTATGTGGAACATCCTTGCCAACCTGCATGTCTTTGTACAGCTTTTATTTCATGCAACTCTCTCATGGATTTTCCTCTGATATTTTTTGCAGGTGTGCTACTGCCTATATTCTCTTGGCTGAAGAGGAAGCGACAACAATTGTAGAAGCAGAGAAGCTGTTCAAGCAAGCTCTGAAAGCTGGAGAGGGCTGTTACAGGCGTAGTCAGCAGTTACAGCACCATGGTGCCCAGTATGAAGCCCAACACAGTAAGTTTCTTTGGAGGGAGTAGCAGCTTCTATAGAGAGAAAAGTTCTGGGGAGTTCTTTTTTTTTTGTTTTGATTTGGTTTGGGTTTTTTTTGTCTCAGAACCGTGTACTCGGTATTTAACATTGATTTAGAATATGGCCCTAGAGCCAGACTATTCTGTTTCAGTGTTTTTCCTTGATTCCGTTGCTGAGCTAGCAATGCTCAGATTACAGATACACCTTTTCTATGTCATGGCAGAAAATATTGTAGCGTGTACTTAACAGAAAAGAAAAGGTAGCAGGACCAAAAGAGATTTGATATTCAGAAAACACTGGTCACTGGTTTAGGAAGTTGAACTGAGGTGCCTTTAGCCATTTTGAAAACATGGGCTCATGTTGTGAAAAGGCAGTAAAGAATGATGGAAGCAGGAGTGAAGTGATGCTTTGCCAGCTTTTTTCCATCAGTTGTGAGGGTAAAAATGTGCGTTGTTCTGTGTAGAAGTTAATGAGAACCATTAACCAGTGTTACATTTGAAAAATCAGTTGCGTACGTTAAGAAAGGTCACGGAAACGTAAAAAATAACTGGAATAATGCAGTGCTCTAATTGAAAGTCTAGATTTTTTTTAAATTTTGAATAAGCAGGTTTAGCTGCTGTGCTGGTACTTATTAGATGCTTCTTAAACCTCAGAAAATACATGAGGGTTCACTTCCAGTAGATGAACAAAAAGATTAAAAAAACAAACAGTCTAGGTTATTTCTAGTCTACAGTGGATACCTCAGGCAAAAATAATACCAATTAATTATGAAAGTACAAGCACTAACATACTTTGGGCATCTTTGGGTTTTTCAGGACCTGAATACGCAGCCTCTGGCTATCTCACATAATTTGAAGATTGCTGATAAGAATTGTATGTAGTGAAATTGTCTGTGATCTCTAGTTTCAAAAGTGTACACAAGTCAATACCTGAAAATCCGAGGTTTTATAAACCTTGGGGGTAGTATTTCAGGCATTTGTTGGTTATAAAATTATATTTAGGATGATTTGCTTATTTTTAGAGAAAATAAAAAATGGAGCAGCTGAGCCCTCGAAGCAATTTTCAGGTTCTAGCAGGCTTATGGTTGTCAGCAAAACCTTAATGTGTGCACTCATTCCATTCTGAGCACAGAAAACTACAGCAATTCTATGAGAAATACACAATAAGAGTAATTAAACCCTGTCATGATGCTTATGTCCAAGATAACCTGGTTAAGTTTGTGCAGGCAAGTGTAAGTATGGTATTTTTGTAACCTGTGTGTGCTGGATGGCTACTGTCATCATCAGATTTGACACCCTGAACCTTCAGTATTACAGCAGAGGAAGCAACCAGTTGAATTGCAAAATGAAGTGCATTGCCATGGAGCAGGAGGGACTGAAAAGTGACTGCCAGCTCTGACTGTGGCTTCAGGAGGGGCAGATGATCCAATACATCACCCAGCCTCCCCTTGCTAATGTCAGTGTGCACCCACACGAATTAGAGAAGTTGCAGCCTCAGATGGTGCCTCGAGTAGGATTCCCTTGATTATATGCTGGACTTCTGCATGGTTTATGCAGATCTCTTTAGAGGGGAAGGACCATGGACAGATGTGTTGAAGTTACTGCATGGTTATGAAATGTTTGTCATTCCATTTCTGGTCTTTGAATTTGACTTCGGGATGAAAAATGGGCATTTCATGTTTTACAGGTGAAAAACACTATGTAATTTCTTGAACAGCAGCATATTGCTCTATATTTCTGTTTATTCATGTGTTCCACCTCCTTCATACATTATTTTATGCTAGACCCTGAATTTTAAGAGTAAAAAATTACTTTGAGTACCCAACTTAACCTCTGTCAGAAGGTGCTAGTTTATAGAAAATGCAGACTTCTTTTTAAGGTGGGCTCATGTTAGTCACCCCAAATCATGGGTCACCGCAGAGAATTTTGACCTGTAACATTATCTTGATTTCATGGTAAGAAGTGTCTTTTGACCATTCCTTCTGAAAAGAAGTATACCTCTTAGTTAGACTACATAAACATGTTGAAACAGATGTAACTAATAAATTGTTTATTAAATATATAGGAATCAATACAGAGATAAGGAATTACATAATGTAAAATACAGCTAAAGCAATTCTTTCCCTACCTTACTTATTTTTTCTTCTAAAGTCAGACCTTTCAACCTGGCGCTTAATCTATCTGAAAACTGTAATCACAGCTTTAAAACAATTTGTAGGTACCTGGAATGTTTTCAGTACACATCTTTTTCTTGTTGTGAAAGACCTGAAAATGTTAGGAACAGACTAAAATCTTTACAGACTGCATAGTATACGCTAAGATAGTTTGTAGCAGGTGTCTTATATTTTCATGATATGGTAATTTTATAGATGATTAGCTGTCTGCTCATTTCCTGTTGGTCCAGAAGCATATTAAGAGCTTACATTGGAATTATAGGGAAGAGAATGAGAAATAAATGAGTAAGAATTCTCCAAGAGAGTAATTATTACAGCTGTTTAGTTTCTGTCATCTTTGCTGTTGGGGCATCTTCCAGCACATAGGACTGTCCTATCTGAAACATGCTAACTTGCCATCTGCAATTAACGGTGTGAGGAATTTGAAGATGATAACTGGGTAACAAATAAAGGCTCTCTGTAAACTGAAAGTTCAGGGTATGCTTCTTTTCTTCTAATCATTAAGGAAAAAGACTGTTAGAGGATGAGGGTTTGTTTTGCTACATCTCCTATTAGCAAGCATGTACATCATAACTTATAAAAAAGGCAGCATATAATGTGCGTTTTCAATGATGCTCTTGTCTTAACCATGTGTGTGAATTGGTAAATAATATAATGCTGTGTGTGTGGCCACAGAGTTTTGCGCCATTGATGACTTCATAGGGGTTCTCCTTGCCTCACTTGATTACATGATGGTCTATACCTTATAGCATTCCCTGTACCTTCAGATCTGCTTGTATTTCATAGGTGCAAGGCCAATCTGTAGGTCCGTATTTATACCACTGTATATCAGGAGTAGTTCCACTGATTTCAGTGATGTTGTGCCACATGTAAATCATCAGAATTTGGTAATCTTTTATTAAAATTATTGCACAAGCATTGATGATAGTTAATTAAAAGAAAATCCAAGAAAACTATGTTTCCTTTTGTATTGGAATATTAAATGAACCTTTGTTTTATCTTTTTTATCTTAATGCTCTTTCTTTTTCCTCTTATACAGGAAGGGACACCAATGTGTTAGTTTATATTAAGAGGAGGCTGGCAATGTGTGCAAGAAAGCTGGGAAGGACCAGGGAAGCAGTGAAAATGATGAGAGATGTGAGTTTGGATTTGTTTCGCATGTGATACTTAGATAATAGTAGCACAGAAATGATACACATTTGCTTAAGAGTTAGAATCCATTCTTGCTGCATGCAGCATTGCTGATAGTCATTTTGTTTGTGTAATGTACATAAAGATTGAGAGTTCATTTACAAGGTTGTGAAAGCAGCACCATGAAGTCATAAAATACCACATGAACAGTTGCCCGTACAGGCTGAATTTCCCATCCTGGTACATGTGCAGTGGAGTGCAGTGCGTAATTATTTGATCATGAAATTACATAGCGTTTTTTCTGAAGCAGGTAATGTATGTCGCTAACTTAACAAGCAGGTTTTAAGTGTTCTGTTTCCTCCTTATAAAGTTGCAGTTTGGCTCTGTGCGTTGCTTATGACACACTATTCAGTCCTGAGGATGGTGTTATTTATTTATTAATGCAAAACCTATTACTGGGCAGCCAAAACTAAGTAATTAATCTATAATGAACTGATTTCACTCTGAGATGGGGGATGATTATATCCCTGTTTTGTAGGCAGGGAAGCTACCAATGGTAGTCATAAGTCAGTAAGCGACAAAGCTACACTTTTGAAACACCAAAGAGTAGCTATTTTGGGGATGGCAGGAGGGGCAGATGTCCACATGAGGCACTGTATGTGTTTCAAGTGTGTAAAACGCTCAAGTTTAGAGAGAGCTGCGAATGCCCACCATTTCTTCAAGTGAGATTCCCTGGATGCAGATTGGAACACAATTCTTTGAGCAGGTGACTTGCAAGTCCATGACAGAAGGAGGAATGTAGCCCTACAGCTCTGTGCGGCTGATGGTAAAACTGTGTACCAGTTTCCTGCCTTCTCCTTTCTTACACTTCATTTTCCAACTCCCACAAAAATGAGGTAGAGATGAATCCTGCAAGATTTAGAGTTCTGCAATTTAAGCTGAAGGACCTAAATTTTAAATGCACAAAATGGAATCCCAGACCAAAATGGAGCACCTGTAAAGTGTGCTATAGACAGCTCAGACAAATCGTCCTGAAACCTGCCTAGTGAAAAGAGAAATTCATGCTGCAAATCAGTGGGAATTTTAATGTAAAAAGGCAAATGACTTTTTTTTTCTGGAGCTTAGGCACTTGCATCGATGGCAATAGGGTAAGAATGTCTGTGAGTTTGGAATCCAGTACCCAGCATCTTCTCCTGGAAATGGGGCACTCACGAATATTTTTTGAAACCGTGGAGCAGAGTTCATCATCACGATGCAGGGCCTTGTCCTAAATAGTCTACCAGATGGCAAGTGCTGAGTAACTTCTGTTTCCTGTCTGTAGCTGGGGTTTTTCAGGCATGCAACTCTCACTCTCCAGAAACACTAGGCTCCCAGACAGAGGTGTTGAACTTTTCAAAAACTCAGCCGTTGTGCAGCTAAGAGTGAGAGAAAGAGGTATGGGGAAGGAAGACCTACTTTTGCAGTTCTGTAGTCAGCTGGGAGAATGTTGATTTCAGAAACATTGTCTTCAATCTCATCGACTCCACTGATTCTTCATGAATTTTGTTACACAGGCACTCTGGGACAAGTACTAAAATGTTTGGGGACAAACACTGAAGTTTTAAGTTCTGGCATTAACATACAAGAGAGATAAAATTTAAATTTCACGTTCAAATGTTGCACATCATAATTATGGAAACTTCTGGAGCTTACCATGGGCTGCTGAATGCATTTTGTGATTAGTAGATAGGGCTGTGTGGAACAGATACTCTGTGAAGCCGCGTTCTGCTGATGTCAGTATGTATGGTTAACTGTGTTTGGAGAGCACAGGGACTTGGGTGGTCCATCTAGTCCTAGATTTCTTATGCAAAGTGAGAGCCAGAATGTTTTGCTTATAATGAATGGTGTATTCTGTCACCAGAGAGAAAATTGTATGTTGTTCAAGTTAAGTACAATGTGAATCTTGCAAAGCAACGACGACAGAGAGACCCAAAGTCATCATTTGTTAGACACTTGAAGGATGGAAACCACTCACCTCAGTCAGAACATTAAAATGCTAAAATGAAAGAATTGGATGCAAGACAAAGGAGGTGTAAAGACAGACACTGAGCCAAATCCTCAGAACTGAATGTAGGTGCCTCTAGAGCTCTTCATTGTGAGCAAGCAGAGTCAAGAATTAGCTGGTCCATAGATGAAATGTAAAAGCAGCAGCATCTGTGGGTCACAGCTTCAGTACACTGGGAGCAAGAGCAGGGTCAAGGCAACTTTGCAGATGCTTTTCTTAGACTGACTTGAAGCTACTTATTTCTGATGAATGCGTATCCTCCATTTCTTCACGGAAGATATAAATAATATACTTATGAAGAAGTTCGAAGAACATTAATGTCTCATTGAAGGTTTCTATGTGATTGATGAGGGAGGAGATTAATTTATTCGCCCTAAAAAGAATATGAAGGATTTGTTGGCTGGGGACTGCTGAATCTAGCATCAGGGGACAGAGGGCGGAGGCCCTGTTTGTGTTTGAAAGATTGAAAACAGATTTCTCAAGACATGGAACATGATGGAAATGAAGTGTTAAGAGGTTCATGACACCATCTGGGAAATATGATTGGGATGTAGTGAGTCTTTGCCACTTTGAAAAAATAAAATATTTGAGAGTGTTTAATTCATTGTATGTATGAGGCCATCTTGAGGACATTACTGATGGATTAGATTGTCTTACTTGAATTTTATGTAAGAAAAGACTGAGATTCTGCTTAGAACACCTTAATGGAAAGAAAATGAGTTGGTGGTGACTTAAATAGGATTTTTATTTTATGGTTATATACACTGCTGATAGGGAAATCATATTCTTTAATATTATATTTAAGATATTTAAATCAATTTTTTAAAATGGTTTTTAGAACTTCTTAAAACAGGGGGGTTTAAATTAGAAAAATGGATAGGAATTTCTGTTGCTTCTGTGATTTTCAGATAGCGTTTTGTTGCTGGTTTTGTTGCTCGGATGTCATTCATTTAGCTGAGCTGAATTAATGAGAATTGCAAACATAATTTTCATGGAAGCTTGTAATTGAATCATACATAGGTGTTGGTTTTGCTTGTGTTTGTGATGATGATTATTTACTATATTTTGCTATAGAAACCAGCAGCTGTCACTATTTGTATATATTGAGTTAGCTTATGATCTCATTTTGATTAGTGTATTGTTGGAATAATTCCAGTCTAGTCAACCGAGTTATTCCATTTTTACACAGCGTGATATGGTCTGTGAGGGAACTAGATCTCTTACTGTCCCTGAGGAGAAAGTCTACAGTACTGGTTGTTTTATTTGTTGTGCTGATTATGTTAGGAGGACCTAAACTAGTGTGTTCTAAATGATGTTGGAAAACTTGGCGTGTGCAGAGGTGAGAAAGGCCTTAATGGTGACTGTGGGGAGTCTGCAGCACCCTGTCTAGGATGGTAAAACACTTCAGTCTCCTGTCCAGGGTGGTGAAACCCCAGCACAGGTTGCCCAGAGAGGTGGTAGATGCCCCATCCTTGGAAACATTCAAGGCCAGGCTGGATGGGGCTCTGAGCAACCTGATCTAGTTGAAGATGTCCCTGCTCATTGCAGGGGGTTGGACCAGATGACCTTTAAAAGTCCCTTCCAAACAAACTGTTCTATGCTTCTATTCTAAGGGTGGCAGGCAGAAGGCATGCTACTGGGCGAAGTGAACAAGAGCTCTTAATTGCTTACTCTTTCAGTGAGAAGATGAAAGAAACTCGTTCTAGAGAGCTATTATCTCCTACCCCATGGCCCTGAGCCCCCTGAAGGCTGTTTTGTAGTCTGAACAACTATATGTCTCTGAGACACAGTGGAACTGCAACTTGCCCCATGCTTTGCAGGTTTGTTTAGAGATGAGTAAGGCTGAGGGAGAGAAGAGACTCTCCAGGTCTTTCCTTAGCTCTGGAGAAGGATAGAAACCAAAACACTTTTTAAGGGTCAGAAAAGTACATTTTATTTCTGGGATCAGTCGTAACTGCTGAGAAATTACTCTTACTACCACAGTAAAGGACCTAGAAGTCTCCTTCTGTGTGCCTAGCTCTCAGAACCTTGCTGAGGATATTTCAGTTGGACGTGTTTATGTGTTCCTCTCAGTGCCCACCTGCAGTCTCTAAATGCATATTTTATGCTACAGGAGACACTAAGGAATGATCAGCACCTAAGCAGCTTGTACTGTTAGGGTGCTGCACACTTATAAATGGTCTGCACGATAAGTTGTTTAAACACTCAGGCTACCCTGAGCATTTAAAATGGTTTAAGAGGTTATGTCACCTGAAGGCTTCCAAAGAGTACTAAGCCATACTAAAACAATTTTAGTGATATGGATAGGTTGGGGGTTTGTCTTTTTATGACCAGCAGTATTAGTGATTTTTGCTGGTGTGATAGTTCTGCAGATCTACATGCTTTCTTGGCAACCTCTTTTGCTGGGCTTTGAATTAAGTTTTCTGTTCAATATTCTCTTGAACTCTGTATTCTTGTATGCATTGCTGACTTTGCTCTCTGGTAATGGAAATACTTAGCCAGGGCAGTGTTCTGCACCTTCAATTGTCAAACCATGTCAAAGAAAGAGAGTACTAATTGCAAATAAAGATGTTATCCTTAGTGATTTAACAACACAATTTCTGCAGCTACTTGCACTGACAACTACTGTCTGTCTCTCCCAAATATTTCTGTGCTTGAGGCAAGGAGCGAGTCAGATTCTTTGGCTTGTGTTACGCAGGTCAGGTTAAGCAGGCTGCTCTACCTTGAGTGGGATTCTAGCTTTATTAACATCTGCAGCAGTTATTTAAAAGTACCGTTTATTCAAATATGAAGGAAAAGCACTTCTTAGTTAAATGAGACCAAGAGTTATCTCATGAATTTTAGAAGAGTGCTGCACTTGTGAACGGTGACTTTTGCCGATCTCCACCACAGAGCTGTATCTTCAGTTAATTCTTGTTCTGACACACAAGCACTTCAATAACAGCAAGTGATAAATGCTGATGTTAACATTTCCATATGTCTGTGGGTTCAAATATGGTTTGTTTTGTCACAGATTCACATGTTATTGGTAAGTGGGAGGGGCAAGTCGGACCATCGCCCATTTAAATGGGCTCTTAAATAAAGTGGAGGCTCATGTGATTCCCCTGATCGTATTTATCCCTTTTCCTGCACGTGATGCAGATCCCCCACTTTTTATCATGCAAAACCCTTAATAACTAGAAATTTGGTGACTAGTACCTAAACCAAATAATAATGTTTCTCTTATAAATTATGGGCTTCCAGCACCGTGATTCTGTTAGGATAAAATGTAGTCATAGAATATAGTCACATAGTCTTGGTAGGAGCCCTGGTAGTTTGGACTCCTTTTTGTCTGCCCTTACACATCACTCCATGTTCAGGGGCTTTGCATTGTCCTTTAATTACGCTCTTCCATCTCTCTGAAATGTCTTCACCCATTTTTGAGCTAATTGATAATTTCCTCACTTTCATTTCATTTAAAAATCTACTTGTAAAACGATGACAAAGTTTATGCAATCAGTACTTGGGATGGTGCAAATAAAAGAACGTTTTTGAAGAGGGTTATGAGTAATGACTTTATTTTCATGCTTTATAAAGTTACTAATCTTTGATGTAGCAAACTTTATTGTAATTTACCACTGTTACTACTTTTATGTGATGATTCTTTAGTAGTAAAGTACATCTGGAACAACTTGTGCTCTTCTAGTTTCATGCCACATTCTCTTCATTCCTGAAATACGTACGTTTTTACAACACAGTCCAAATAACAGCATTTTCGTAATTATTTTCCTTAAAGAACTTAAGTAATACTCTGAAGGCTTTAATCCTTCAATTAAGAGAGAACATAAAGGCTGCATGTTCTAGCATATTTCCTTAGAGTTTGCATATTCAGTAAGATATTTTTCACTTTATTAACCCATTGTTAATCCTACATTGAAGAGAAGTCATATTTTCTGTGAATATTATGGAGCACTAGGACTAAACTCATATTTGCCAGATTAAAAATGGAATGCCAGCAAATTTTATACCTGTGCCATTCCACAGTCAGTGTAAACTGCATCTGTCTCTCTTTTCTGACACTCGACCATTAGATGTCATGTCAAATTCCGTGAATTCCGCATATGGATGAAAATATGTGGATCCTAATGCTGATCATTTCCAAGCTCCAAAATAATAGGATCTGCCAGATTTGGCTTTTTAGCTTCTGTCCTCTCAGAGCTGTGAAACTGGAGCTGCTTCCAAACAAAACAGTGATTATTTGCCAAAAGGAATGTAGCACTTAGAGAAATGCATTAAATGACAGAATCCTACTTTTGCTGTAATTAAGCAGAACTAATTCAGGTAAGTTCGGTGTATTTCAGGTCGTTTTCCAACTCTTGAGAGCAATGAGAATGTCTGTTTACATCACATGAATCCAACTCACAATGAGACCGCGCTGGAATGAGTTCCACTTTTAGGACCAGGACTTAGCCTAATTTTTAAGCATCTGACATTGTTAACAGAGCCTTTTTGTGTGCTGGCCTTAGTCTGCTGACAATGTTTCTTCCCTTCTGCCCTTGCCAGGTGAGCTGGCCAGGAGAAACACTTAGGCATTAGCATATATCATTAGACATCAGAGGGCTGCAAATGCCTCAGGCCCAGGGTAAGGTTCAGTCAGAACTTAGGCGTCTGAAAGTTCAGCTGTAGACAACGAAGCCCACAGAAATGGAAGTTACTGTTTTTCTACTCAGAAATGACTTGGAGTTTTGCTTTTTCTACCTTGTTCAGTTCACGGTTCTTACAGGTTGTGAGTCATACATGAGAACACAGCTTTTGCAAAGCGCTTGTGAAAATAACAGTGCTATCCAGACTGTGTGCTTGATTCTGCAATGGTGGTGGGGAGTTGCACCTGGAAGATGCCAGCCTCAGTCATTCCTCCTTTAGGAGGCAGATTTTACTATTTCAGATAGCCACTATGGGAACAGATACACTAGGAATTAAGGTTGTAACAGTTTCACTGTTTGCATTGGATTTCTTATTTGCTTGTTGTTACTGTTTCTTCATTTTAAGCTGAATACAGGTTTCATATTTATGAATGCATTCAGTTGAATACATTGATCTAAAAATGGTTTTGTTTGTTGAGAAGGTGTAAGTAGCAATGAATGGTTGCATGCACTGCCCGTAAAATACGTGACCATGCATACAGCCATAACACGAATGGAGAATAAATGTGTCAACACCAGGTTATATGTAAGATAATTCATTTATCCACCTTTGTATTCCCTTGAGTCTCCTGGTCTTGTCGTAGGCATATACTGTATCTTAAAGCTGTTTTCTACACAAATAATCCATCATTGCTAATTGATGCATGATGGTAATATCATCACAGGGAGAATAATGGATGCAACAGTTAAAGCTATATTGCTTGAAAATGTTTCAAAAATTAGATCTAAATGAGAAAATGCTGATGACTGAAATATTCTCAGGGAAGGGAGTCATCTTCATTAAACTGTTCTTTGGGAGATAAAACTTGTTCCTCATCCAGCAAATCAGATGTGGATTTCCTTTTACCATTTTTTGTGATCATCACGTTTTCATATCCATCACAAAATCATTTAATCTACACCCTGCAATATGGATCGGGGTGAGTCTGGAAATATGGCCCTCCCAGGAATAGTGATAAGATATCCGGTTGTGTCAGACTTATTTCCAGAATTTTTCAGCAAACTTATACTTCCAAAATATTATTTATCTAAAAAATTAAAAATTATTATCTAATATTTCTCTGTATCTGCTGTATGCCTAATTAATCTGTCAATGAAAAGCAATTCCACTTTCTACCCATATGTCTATTTCCCCCTAAATGTGCAGAGCAATTAGAAGGGAATATGGGCTAACCCAGCCTCAGGTCTGAATTTCATCACTGGAAAGTGTTTTGACCAATACAAGTTGAAAGTAACATCCTTGTGAATGTAGATTTGGTACGATATGTTCAGTAGCTGTTTGAACACCCTTATATTGTGAGGGAATGCATTCATAGCTGTGAGGTGTCTTTTTTCATATGGTACGAAAATAAGTTTGGCTCAGTGGAGCACAGCTCTTTCATACCAGCTGAGAGTCCAACCAACTGGTATTTTACAATGAAACTTTCAGTCCTAACTAGTGTTTATGTAAAAAACTCTTAACGGCTTTGGTGAGAAATACTGAGTGCTGAATTTGGTGGCCGCCCCATGACATCTTGGAGCGTGGAGAAAGATGATAACAGAGCCTTTGTCTTTTCTTTAAGTGCAGTGCTTGTCACCGAAGTGAAAGCGTTTGTCACGTTACAGTAAAGGCATAAAGAGAATTAAAATTGGTAAGACAGACAACGTGGCAAACGTTAGCCTGTAACTTCGCAGAAAATACACCTGTAGGTGCGAAGGGAAGACTGTGCCTCTTAGAGCCCAGATTAGAGCTCGGTGCTGTAAGGGTCTGGGGAACTCGAGGGTGCGTTCTTCGTCTGGTGTTCGGGGATAACGTGCCCATCTTTTTGGGAGCGTGAGCCGCCTCCCCATCCATCTGCGCGGCAGGGAGGGAGGGAGGGGAGCGGGCCCACGCGCTGCTCCCCGGGCCTCCTCAGCATGACGCAGTGTTTGGCCTGCCCTGACCATCCCGCAGGCCGATGTTGCAACCTTTGTGGCATTCTTTTCTTGCCCAGTATTTGTTTTCACTCTGAGGCCTAAAAGTTAACCTGTCGTAATAGTCTTCCATCTAAGTGGCTTTACTTTCTACAAAATTTTGCAAAAAATGAATTTTTACTGTTACTAAAAATTATTTGCAGTGAAAACCATATAAGCTACATCCTGAGATGACAGAAAAATCAGTTCATGTCCTCTCTTTATTTTCTTTTTTTTAATAGCGAACATGCTGTGGTTTGTGCGATGTTTGAGTAGCTGAGTGTCTACTTAGAGGTGTTTTATTTTTGTGGTTACAATATCAACTGGGTTCATTGTAACCGGCTTGCACTTCTTAACATTAGACCTTTCCCAGATGAAACCTTAATTAACACTTGTCAGTTTGGAGGCCTGGCCGTCCAGACAGTGACCTTTATTCTGCTGCTGTCTTAGGCAGGGTTTATCACTCTGACAGAACCTAATTAAAATAAAAAATAATCAGTGAGTGATGTCAGTGACAAATGGAGAAACAGAATATGAGCTTTTACTGGCTATGGTACATCTATAACTAGCTGCAACTCTCCCCTTTTCTTCACTGATGGAGGGAATGTTATTCTGCCAGCCATTATTCATTCTCAATGAGCAGGGATAATCTTTCTTAATCCCTTGGAGGGGTTTCTTTGCAATATGTTCATTCTGAACTTTAAATCACTGTTTATGTAGAGCCAGATTCTGTCATGCTTTTTCCTGCCAAATAGTAGCTTGCTCTGTTAAAAATGCAATAGTAAGAAAAAGAATAAAGAGAAGTAGGCTCTATGCTGGATCTTTAACTGATGAATCCAACGATGTGAATTTCCACCTGCAGTTATTTTTCTTCTTGAGCAATGACTTCAGCTTTTTATTTTATTGTCAAATCCTTCCACTTACTTAGATTAGCACGAAGGCCTATGGTCCATTTTTTGGAAAACCAAAGAAGAAAAGCCTGCAATCTATGCAGTTTTTTGTTCTTTTTCACAGGTTCAGCCTCTACCATTGAAACTATGAGCAATCTCTATACCACTAGCATCAGAAATTCAGTGAGCTCTTTCAGCTGCCGTCTTAGTGATCGTGATCCTCCCCAGAAATCTGTGTAATCAGTTAAACAGAATACTGCTGTCCCCACCTTTGATATTCTAATAATCCTCAAACTACAGCAAAGTCAGTACTATCCAGATAGACAGATTTAGACAGACTTACCCTTTGAGGTCAGAACAGTTCTTACATCAGTTTGTGCAAGACCATGAACACAAGGAAGAGATTCTCTGCACTTTGCATCTCTGTTTACCCGTTAAGGTCTCTTCCTTAACAGAGTGAAGAAGCTCTCGTGAATTACCTGTTTCTCATTTTCTGAAGTTCTTGGTGAATCTCCACCCCTCTTGTTTCAATTCTGACTTATTTTTGTTTATGTTACCTGTTTGTGAGATTAAGATTTGCTGGTTCTCATCAGGTTCTCTATATCTTTAAGGGCAGGTTTATTAAGTAACGGAGGTTTCAAGTCCAGCTTACTATTTTCAAATGGAGCACGGCACGGATTAGATTATTTTAACTACACATTTCAATCAGTTTGTCACACAAGATGGATTCTTTAGTTATAGTGTTAGATTTGTATAAACCTTACCTTTCCCATTGTTGCTGCCTTTTCTTTCTTCTTTTTTTTTTAATTAGCCACAATTGCAGTTGTGTTCTAAAGTTTCCACAGTTACAAATCCTAATATCACACACTTTATAGTATGGTTGTATGTATGTAAGCTCCTCTCATTTTATCTTATCTGATATTTTTAGTGTATTTTCTGTATTTTTCCACTAATATACCAGATATATACTGCTGAAATATAAGAGCTGCATTTTTTAAGATTATTTTCCAGTACAATAAGATAACTCTTCTTCACTTTGAAGAAGCTTGTTAATTGAAGGAGGGTTTTGTATCAGGCAGCTGTGTTCTTGGATTTGACTAATTACATCCTATGCAAAGCATGTCTTGTCAAGAAACTTGACCCAGTGTCTATTAAGAGCTCAGAAATTTCTGAAATAATAGTGAACTCTGAGAAAGAGCCAAGAACAAGGAAAACTGAGGAGTTTTCACTTGGTGTTGGTCATTTCAATGCATATTGAACAAGAAAACCTTTTCCATGTTAATAATCTAACCCTTTTGTATGTTATTGATTTTAGTTGATGAAGGAGTTTCCTCTGCTCAGCATGTTCAACATCCATGAAAACCTGCTAGAGGCTTTGTTGGAACTGCAAGCCTATGCAGATGTCCAGGCAGTCTTAGCAAAGTATGATGGTAAGTTTGTATATATTTGTATTTTCTCTGTCTGGTACACACAGAAGCAACGTTTCGGACAAACTCTTAAAATTTAGGAAATGCTGTAATTAAGGTGATTGGCATGAGTTTCGCAGATCCCATTTACACAGTCCTTAATCCAAAGATTAAACATTGTGCATTTTTTTTGCTAACCCATACTTAATTCGTTGTACAGGGTAGTGGAGCTCACTAGCAACTCTTCAGTGCTTTCTTTGCTTTCTGTTGATGTTTAAAGAACATCTATTTAGGTTCTGCAGACTTTTTATTGCATGCTATTCAGACCTTGTCTGAAGAAAGGATTATCAGTTCCCTTGTGGACTTTTCTATGAATGTTGACTTAGTAGCATACAAGAGCTTTACAAACATTAATTGATTTAACTTCAGAGCAGCCTAGTGAGTAAGCAGACTTCATGTCTTATGGGGAAAACTTGGAAAGTTTCAGAAGACTAGGTGAACTTTTTGCATTAATTTTCAGTATTTTTCAGTGAGCATTACATCACTTCTGATGTTCACATCGCAGCTCTCGCTGACTTCAGCTCCAGCCCTTTGAACTTGAATTCATGTTAAATTAAATGGGTTTTCCTTGTATTCTGTAGTAACTTTGTGACTGAAACAGGAATACAATCCAGTTCTCTTGAGCAGCATCCAGCAACTTGCATAGTGCCACTTGTCATCCTCTTCGTGCAGTCCCTGGTTCACTCACTATCCACATTCCAAGTTCTGCAACAAGTGAATCAGGAATCCTACAGCCATCGGTTTCCTGTCGTGTTATTGTACTACACAGTCTGCATTCATCCTCAGAAAAGTCTCGTTCTATGCGCTACAGTATGGCAGGGGAGTTTATGAATGGAATATTATGTAATCATATAACTGAAAATTAGATCATAACACACATGAATCAAATAGCTGAATTAAGTGAAACAGGTAGCCTTAACTTCGATGTTTCTCAACTCTTTCTCTAGGTTGATCTTGTAGCCTTTAAAATGTTCTTAATTACTAGCTCTTCCAGCCTTTCTGGTGTTCTTCGAACAGAGATTTCAAACTTCCGAAGTTTTCGAAAAGGTAGATAGAGATCATTACAAGTACTGTTGTATAAATGGCTACCACTATGGGCTCTGGAGCCTATATCCACAGTACTTGGGCCACTCTTTCTCTTTGTTCTTTGAAGGATGTAGCATCACTTCCAGCCTGCCCTTATTTGACCTTCTGTCCCATTTGTCTACTGAGTTGTCTTCTCTTTTGCATGGTCAGCTTCAGCTTTCTGTTGCTCTCAGTTCATACCAGAGGCTCCTTGTTCAGCCAGTACTGTTCATTCCCAGTTTCATTCTTCTGCTTCTCCTAACTACCCATCCCAATGTTCTCTTCAGGGCAGTGATGGTCGTGATATATCTCCTCACCCACTTTTTAGCTCCTGTCTTACCAGACATCTTTACCCTTTTCTCTGTGGCTTCTGCATCCTCTTCATTTGACATTCGCTGCTGCATTGCCTGGATGCCAAAAGTAGAACAGTAAGAGCCCGCACAGACAGAGGCTTCTCACTGTCAGCCCCAGTACTTGGCCCCATATCATCACATGGAACAGCTGCAAGAGGGTGATGCGTGAGTTTATTGGAGTACTGAGACGTGTGTTCTTGGTAAGCAAAGAATCTTTGGAGGTTATAACTGAAAAAATTGCAGAAGCTTCCACTGAATATGTGCTAACTGCTTTTTTTTTTAACATCTTTATAACTGAGATGTAGATCCCCATGGACTTTGTTTTGGCACATTAAGAAGCAAGTAAATAGGAATGCCCATTTTTATGCCTCAGACACTGGACAATGGCACCTTCTAGTCTCTAATGTAGTTACGAGATAATAGCCTGGGAGATAGCAGAACTGTGACAGAACAGAGAATTAAGCCATGCTCTAGCAAATCTCAGACTAAACTCCCATGCCAGCTCTACTTTTGCCTACTGAAGCACTCACCCCTAGTTTTAAACAACATTAGGGTGTCAGTTTGTGCTGTGGAAGTTGATAAAACTTGAAAGTGTGTTTTGTTTTCTCAAAGGCATCTCATAGAGTCAGGAGTGAGGTTGTAAATGTAACAAATGAGGCTTTTCAAAATAAAACTCTCTAACTTCAAACCCATGCAGTTTGAACTCACACTTTGCCGTATATAAACAAAGGTATGCGTATACACTACGTATGCACAAGGACTTGGCAAACACAGGCTTAACCAGTATAACCCTCACAGTTCATGAGTCTCAGAAGGCCCATCTCAGGGAGTCTCAGCTCATTTTAGAACTCATCAGCTTCACGTGTTGTAAAATTTATTGGAATATAAAACAATGAACTCATTTATACTTTCCTATCTGCAGTTTCTGTTGGTCCCACTCCGCTGCCTTTTTTTGACTAAGGACAAACCTGATTTATTGTATTTTGATAACATATGAACAAATTATTTCCTTAAGCAGCCTGCCCCCACCCTGGGCTAAAAAGTTGGATCACATTATGCGAAACCTCAGCCTCTGCAAGCAAACACACTGCTTTACCAAAAGCCATGTGTTAAATTGTGTTTACATTATGTACCTGGCAACAGAGCTGATGTCCATATTCATTATTCATGGAAAAAGGGCCTCATTAGTGGGAAGGCATGCACTGTTGCTGAGCTACATCATTATGGTTTCAGAATTCAGTGCCTGTCAATAGAGTGCAGATGACCTAAATATGGCTGAATTCTGAAAGGATTTTTGGCTCTGATTTAACACGTATCCATGTTATTTACAGCGGAAATAGTTATGGCTGCTAAAAAAACCTGTTCTTGATGGAATAAGCTTCTGGTATTCATAGTAGATAAAGTTTCTCTGCTCCTCTTTCCTTGCTTTTTAGACGGATCGTTTTCCAGTGGAGTAGGTGTGCTTGTAGTGTTGCTTAGAGCAAATGATTTATTAACTTCCCTGGGCAGCCAGTTGCTTTGATTGTTATTATCTGGTAACTTGGGCACTGTGTGAAAACTCTGACCTTTCTGGCAATTGAAATTCAGGTTTAAAAAGAGTGGATGTCTATGTATTTAGTCATAGTGATGCAGTGGTTCCTCCCTAAACCTGTCGTTGCTTTCCTTTTTTTAAATGAGAGTGTTTTCCAGTGAGACTATAAGCCCTCTGGTTTGCAGGAGGAACACCTTATACAGATTCCCTTTTCACTTACCCCCTTGCAAAGAAGGAGTCCCAAATTCAAAGTTCACTTGCAAAGATCATTTAGATAAAGGATACATAGAAAGAAAGTGGCTTTTTAAGTACAGAAGGTCTCATTCTGCTCTAGGCTACAGCACTTTTTTATTTGGTAACAGCTTGCTTCAAAGAATCTTTAAATTGCTGTCAAATCAAAACACACACCTTTGAAGAAACACTTTAGAAACAGAGTCTTCCTTGTCTTGGAATACCTTCAATTTAGTGAAATCCAAACAGGCAATGTAGAGCAGTTAACTCTCTAAAATATAGCCTATTCAGGGCTACTCTCCTTTCTTCAGCCCTGCTCTGTCCAATTTCTTCTTTTCCTTACAGACTTATGAAATGGGTAAATTCTACGGGCATTGAACTTGAAGGTATTCCTTTTGTGGAGAGTTGCAGACTGATGAACCAATTGCATGGAGTCTTCAGATAGTCTTCAGCTATCGTCTCCAGTGTTTTTGTGTATATCTGTATATTTGAGATCACAGCTCCACTCCATCACTTTCATTACTTGCCGTGATTACTTTTGGTATTTTTGAGGAGGTGTTCTACCTGGTGGAGCTACCTGACTAGATGTTCTAAGTACAAGAAAGAGTTTTCTTCTGAGTTGAAAAGGTAGCAAGTGGTAGTATGGAAGCAACCGTTACCTCATGAACACTATTTTATAATCTGTTTATTTCTTTAAAAAAGAGACCTTTAGAGAAAGTGTCTCTTAGTTAAGGTCACACCAAAGCCTAGTCTTCCTTCTCTGAGAGATGCAAATCAGGTAGGACCTCCAGTTTGTGTAACAGCAGTATCAAGATAATCCGTTTGTCTTTTTTCCCATTACATGTTTTTCAGCTTTTGTTTCTGAGCGCTAGTTTCTTTCCTCCACATCAAAATCACTCGTTGCTTCAGCTTGGTCTCTGTATCAGTTCTGTGTCTGGTCTCTTTTTTTGCCATTGATTCTGTGGGGTCTCTTTGTTTCTCCTGCTTGTGCAAGAGCACAAAAAGTCTAAACTAATTATACTAATATTGCTCTTTCTAATCTCCTATAGGAAAAATTATTCCTTCTCCTCTATATGCATTTAGGATTGAACTTGGTCAAAGCAAAGGGACTGAAATCTGCCTGGTCACTGCGGTATTCATCTCAGCAAGAGTTGCCTATTAAGTGTTTACAACCAGCAGTGAGCCTCAAAATCTTTCCATAACTGAACAATTTAAGTTTTAGTTGTGGACGTGGCAAAATAAACATGTTTTGTTTGTGCTATTCTATCAGGGGACCAAAATCCAGGCTTTAACATACACAGTGGCTCTGTGTTTGAGTTTGATTGGGGTGTTTCCCACCGCTGAGGAAGAACATCAAAAGTACAGAGAATGGGAACTGCTTAGTTTCGCAAGCACAAAGTAAGCGTTAGATCATGTATGTTCAGAGCTTTGCTCCCACCAGCATGTTTTCCACCACATTTTGTAGAAAAATGCAATGACTGTTCTCATGGGAGAGAATACTACAGGATATTAGATCTTTTAGACAAAGTGGTTTTCCCCCTAATGTTTAGTTCATACCTACCTTTATTGAATTCCATCCTGTTACTCTTGCTTTTAAGCATTTATATCAGCTTAATTCACTTTCTTAATGTTTGCGTCTTTATAGATGACTGCATCTCTCTTCTGTCATCACTGGTCCAGCCTGCACATATTTATTTGCTAGAGCACTTTCAGTCTTTCCCATAAGCAATATTTCCTACCACCTGTGCAAGAGCTGACAGTCTTGCCTGCAGGTGCGGAGAACTGGGGGAGTTCTGTGCTGACAGGGCAAGTGTTGGCCTATCATTTAATCACTGGAGTCTACAGGCAGGCTGAGGGAGAGAAAATCAGAGCTGGGGTTCACCCTAAGCCATAGCACAATATATGTCCTGTATGCCAACATTTTTTGTTTTACCTCTTTGCATAACTTCTTCAGTTCGTTGATATACTTTCAGTTACGTATTTGGAAATACGTGGATGATTCCAGCAGCTCAATGTAGTCCCCCTCCAGTGCTATATGAAGAACTAGCAGTTTGGCTAGAAGGATCTTACTGTGCAAATTATAGCCTTAGATCTACATCTTATTTCAGCAAATATTGAAGTCCTATTGATGTTGATCAGACTATTCACCTGTCTGAAGTTATGCCCATAGAAATCTGTATTGTTGACTTGGGAGTAACATACACTTTGGGTTCAAAATAGGGAATAATTTCTGATTAATGACTTAGAATTTGCATTTATTAATGACTAAAGCAATTGCAACATTCCTGTCTCTTCACATTTAGGGCCTTTTGATGACTTGGATAGAGGATGTTTCACCAGTCCATATCCAGATTCATAATTTCTTGGTTTAGTTGCTATTCTATAAGAACAGGAGATCACATGGCCTGTTCAGATGATCTACGGCATATTCTGGATATCTTGAATCAGAGAAGTAGTGATACTAAGGTTGCAAGTCTCTAGCCGTAGCATCCTTCCATTAATTCACTTTCACAAGCAACCACTTTTGTAGCAGATGACCAGTATGAATTCACTTTCCCAACCCTCCCCATATCTGAGTGGGGCTAATTGAAAGAAAATGCTCATAAATTAAATCTAGACTGTTTTGTGTTCTGTTTAATGATACAAGCAATAAGAGAGAAGGAGAGCTTTTTTTAGATTGACACATCAGTTTTTATTAGGCAAACATGTCCTGGTGGTTTTGACAACACAATAGCAGTCACATCTTTCAGCACATTGTGGGAGCTCCACAAGTAATCACAGAAGGGTGGGAAACCGTATATGTGAAGATACTTTGCCAGATGGCTCACAGAGCTGGACACAGTCATTTAAGAAAAACTTCACTTCAGTTCCTGACAGAGGACGTATCTCCTAGGGCCAGTTTAGACCTGATTCCCTTGATGAATTCAATTTTTAACCAGACATAATTGTTTTGTGCTTTTCTCTAAAATAGGAGGGTCCCGTTTTGGAGATGAAGCCTAAACTATATAATGATTTTAAAGTATTGTAGTGAACAGACTGGAGTATAACAAAACCAAATACTTACAGTCTAACGTGGCGCAAAGAAAAAGCAAAACGCTTTTGGAGGGAAGCGGGCATAGACCTACTGAGGGCTGTCTCCACAGCAACATAAACATGAATGTTTGTATGTAATTCTTCCATTGCCAAGGGACTGTAGGTATTATCCTCAAATAAGCGCTGGTTCACATGAGGAGCACAGTACTGGAAGAGGCCTCCTGGGTGAATCAGGTCCCCTGCTGTTGCGTTCACTACATGATATTACCCCTTCCATGAGCTGAGCATGCTTTGTCCTAGAATTAGCTACTTTGTTTGCCCCACTGTTCTACCTGGAAGTCTGCCTCAAAATTCACTTCTCAGAAACCTTCTTTTAATCTCCAGCCTAAATTTAATTCTGAACTGTTTGTTCTTGTGCCAATATTATCCTTTACCTAAGCAGCTCTTCTCCTTTCCTGGCGTTCCTTGTGAATACGCGTAGGGAACCGTTGTATCTTCTTTAAGACTTCATTTCTTTTGGATTGCTACAAAAACAATCCAATATTTCTGTTGGGTTTTGTTGTTCTTGACCATGGGCAACCAGATTTGAACACATTCCTTGAGAAATCCCATTTCTTCTGCAGGGATGACTCAGGTGGCGTTCCTGAGCCCTACCTCAAGTTCTCTGACATCTTAATCTCTTAGCCGAGAATTGTAATATTCCTCACAACTTGGGCCATGCAACTTCCACTGAACATTCTCCATGTGTTTATCAATGGTCTGATGCAGAAACTAGCCCTTATACATGTAGTCAGAGGCTTTTTGTGTGTCTTGAGTGCCCTTATTGTCCAATCTCATGGATTGTGTATTAACAGCTGAACTGCCATTTTCTTGCTGCCATTGTGGCTTTTGCTGGTTTATCTACTTTCTTTGATTAAACTGAGCCAGCAGCTTTCGTTAGCATAACAACTGTTTTTCCTCTGCTGCATCAGTTACACACTCCAGACCTCTTGATTCCTGCTGGTTCTCAGCTCCTTCAGATGGATAAAAAAGTGAAGTGGTGCTCTTGCTGCGTTATTCGAAGAAGTCTGGGCAAACATTCTCTTCTTGGTCCTTTTTTTAAATGTGGAGTTTGCCTTTTGCCTGGGAAAATGTAGACCTTTTGTCCTATGTCATTCATTCACAATTTTGTAAAGGTCAGATCCTGAACCAACATTACTGGGTTTGAACTGATGCAGGGAAATGAGGTAATGGTGGCTTGATGGCCCAGAGAAACACTTACAGGTAAGGGGAAAATAAGGCATTATATTGACCAACTGAAAACCTTATAAATGACAGAACATCGTTGTGGGGAGTTTTGTTGTCTTGGTTTGGTTTTTTGGGTGTTTTTATTTGTTTGGGATTTTTTGTTTATTTGTTGTGGGGGTTTTTGGTTGATTGGTTGGTTGATTGGTTTTTTTCCATTCCTCTACTTTTCGCTCCGGTTATGATGTGATCAATAAGATTTATGCTGAAATACAGAGACTAGTGTGTTCTGAAAAAGGTCACTTCTGTTTACTGGAAATAACTTTTAACTCCTAATCTTAAGGAAAAACTGGTTTAAGCAGGGTTATTGAAGAGCTTATAAATGTTTTCTTCTCCTGTCAATGAAGATGTCCTCACATCTGTCTGTAGCTAGCTTCTATTAGTGTAGTAATTAACACATCTGTCACCCAGACTACTTTGCATGCTGTTGATTTTAATTACTTTAGTCACTACTATTACATACTCCGGTGAAATTATAGTTGGAATATATTATAGGGGAGCCTCCAACAAGATCTTTACATCTCATACTCAAAGTGCAAGTGCATAAAATGACAATAGTGGGGATTTAACAGGTACAATTTACAAAGTGCCTCGGTGATTCTGGAAATTTTCTGTGTAACAGAACAATGTGCTGCTTGGTTGCTTGTTTGTCAGTAAGAGAAGGATGGTGACTGCTGAGATGTGACTTGCTTCACCTCTTTAACTGCTTTGTGGAGCCCCACATTGCAAGGCACTGGGGTTCAGTAAATCACAAGTTTATCTTAACCCTAAAATTACCAAGCTCTCTGGTAATTTTGTCTTTCTAATCAACTTTAATGCGAAACTGAGGGGTAGATAGTTTCTTAGAACGATAGTCAGATTAGCTGCTCTTCACTTTTATGGTGGGCCTACTTCAGTGCCTTGTGTTCACTAAACGGTGTATTTGCAGTTTAATATAACAAGCTATAATACTATCTTCGAGCCTAATGCTTCCTGTCACTTAGTGTTTCATTGGGATTTATTTATAGTAGTGGGTAGGCAGTTTGCAGAATCCAGCCTTTAGTGGAGGCTTTCTCCTCCTTTTCTTTTCTTTTCTTTTCTTTTCTTTTCTTTTCTTTTCTTTTCTTTTCTTTTCTTTT
>VWYH01008549.1:48825-101022 GCA_013399365.1 Pampusana beccarii | reverse complement strand
CCCCCTCCCCTCCTTCCCTCTCCTCCCCCCCCCCTCCCCCTCTCCCTCCCCCTCTCCCTCTCCCTCTCCCTCTCCCTCTCCCTCTCCCTCTCCCTCTCCCTCTTTTTAATTCATCTAGCTGATATATTTAGCTTTTTAATGATGGAATATTTCAGTGACTAAATAACATGTGTCTGCTGGGTAGACCACTAGTGTGGAAGTCAATTCTTCTCTCTAACAGTGGGGACAAATCTGTTAAGCAGCATTTCTCTCTACCTTTTGGATGCTTCATGCCAACCTGCTGGTAGAGAACAGATATAAATTAAGTTGAACTAATGGATAAGTCAAGTTTATGACTGTGGTGTGTCTCTGGAACAGCATAAAATGGCCAAAGACTGTTTGGTGAATGTTTTGGTCCAAGATTTCCTCAAGAGGCAGAACACCTTATTTTAGTGTCGATCTTTAACTGCAGTAAATCCAATGGTTGATTGCTTGCAAATCAAATCCATTATTACATAAGTAGCTGTCTTAACTTGTATAACTGCCACATATTCCTATTAGACAACTGCTTCTGAGTGAGAACAAGAGGAGTGATTAAGATAGCCCTCAGCTATCAGTTAGGTGTTTTGTGGACTGTGGCAAACTTTATGTATTCCAGATTACCTATACATTTATGTATGAAGTAATGAATTCTTTCATGATGTCTCTGTCATGTCACTCTTTTAATTAGTACTCTAATGAACCCAGTTGCTGCTTTAATAGCAGTTCCAGTGGTCATTAACATGAGTTTTAAAGCCTGTGTACTGGGTGGAAATTTAAAAATCCATGTGACATAGGAGTACAAGTCCCAAGATCAGAAAGTATTCTGAATTCACTTAATAACTTTGTGCATGTGATGTATACTCTGAAGTATCAATCAAACCGTTTTCTTTCTGCAAACTTTTAAATTTTCAGATGTTTACTTTTTTCTTTCTTTTCAACAGATATAAGCTTACCAAAATCAGCAACAATATGTTACACAGCTGCATTGCTCAAAGCCAGAGCTGTATCTGACAAGTAAGTGCATAAGAACCACTGTCCAGCAAAATTCCTGATTTAACTCGAGATTTCTCTTAGCTGAGCCCACACCCTAACAATCTGCTGGGTTAGCAGGAGAATTCAGTCCTGCATACATTCATAAAATGTCTTTATATACAAAGAAAAAATTGCAGTGATCAAACATTGCACTTCAAATATTACAGAAGAAGAAAAGAGAAACAGCATAAATTAAATTCTTGTTTCAGTTTTATGTATACTGTCTGGGTGAGCTTTGGCCTCCCAGATAGTATAATGAAGATGCAACTAAAAGGTGTTGTGTGGCTGAACCTCTTCAACTTTGTATAAACCTGACCACAAAAAGGTAATAAATAAATGTGGATGCACTGGTAGCAATCTCATTTTACACGTGCTGTCAGAAGACTGCTCATCTACTTAAATAGCGGCAGGTGGGTTTAGCACTACTATGTCAGGGATTCTGAGAGGTAGATGATGTTCATATTTTTAGAGACACAAATATCTGCTCATTCCTGTTACAATTTTCTCCTGGGTCTCAACCTTCCAAGGTGCTGGGCACATCTACTTGATGCCTGTGGACCTGAGAGCACTGACCCCCTCTGGAAGGGTGCTCAGCTCCTTGTGAGATGGAGCCCAAAAATCCCAATTCTGCTCACAGATGCCTTCACACAAATCCCAGGCAGAGTTGTGTCTGTGCATCTGAGGGTCGAATGCCTCCCTAAAGTTGGAAAGCAAGTAGAGTGGAAAGCCATTTTCTTGACTGACATCCTGACAGTTTTTGCTTTTAAAGTGTATGTACACATCAAGATCTAAGTAATTTTCTTTCATTCTTTTTATCCTGTAGATCGCCAGTACCTACTGCAACATCTTTCCTCCCTACACAGCGACTCCAGCTTGGGAGGGCAGGGCTAAGGTTGTCACAGCTTTCCCTGTGGTGTCTGCCTGCCAAGTACAGCTCTGGAGTTAGCCGTGGGGTGTGAGGTGAGAAAGAGATTGCATGGTCTGGTTTTTCATTCACTGGGCAGATGATTTGCCCACAGTTTGGGCATGCTACCCTCAATGGTGCTGCGGCCAGTAGACCACCTGCTACTGCTGCTGCATCGTGCTTCCATCCCAACCTGACCCAGGGGCATTGGGTTGGGAACCTCCCCCAAACCTCCCCAAACCTGTTTTTAATAGAAACCCTCCAACAATAATTTGGCGTTGTTTTTTGGTTTTTTTTTTTTTTTTGCTTTTCTTTTTTCTGCAACTTCAGTCTTGAATATGCCACTTAGCAAGGTATCTAGAGCAAATTTAGATTAGTGACAGAGAAAGGACTGTTTGAACTGACTTTCTGCCACGTTTAGATGCAAACACGCTTTCCACTTCTGCTGGGATTTTCATTGGCCTTGATGTAATAGATCACACACTTGCTGTGGGAGTTTGGAGAGCATAGGAAGCTGACTCGGTTTGGTTATGTGGGCCCATGTTCTAGATTGCTTTTCTGGCTTTTTCTTACCAGCGTTTCTGACCTAACGTGTTTGCTTCTTTGCTTTTGTAGATTTTCTCCAGAGGCTGCCTCAAGGCGAGGGCTGAGTACTGCAGAGATGAATGCAGTAGAAGCTATTCACAGAGCAGTAGAATTTAATCCACATGTGCCAAAAGTGAGTATGGAGAAAGCATTGTCGTAGCTTTACCACTGCTGAGAACCTAACTCCTGATTTCTGTGTCAGATTAACAAGTGGAAAGGGGAGCAAACAATGGGAAGGGAAAAAAGCTGATAGTATGCATAGTTTTTTTGTTTGGTATTACACATTTGGTGTCTCTGCTCAGGACCACGCAACTTGAAATTTTAGCTGAAGTGAGTCCTCTGTGTGAGCAACACCTGCTTGGTGGATTGCAGTAGTAGACACTACCAAATGCTACGCTGCAGGACAGAACCATACTTAAAGACAGATTATTATTTACAAAATAGCCATTAAACATCTTCTAGTTCAAAATAACATGGTTTATTTGTTCTGATGATTACGTGTAAGAATGTGGTTTTGGCATGCTATACAAAGGAGCCTATGTTTGGAGTTCATGGTGTGCTTCATATTAGTTGCGTTAGTAATTCCTCATGCAGCATCCTGTCATTAAGTTCTGAGAATGCGAAGCTCAGAGATGAAGAATTACTGAGAACTACAAAGTAAGAAAAGGGATTTGTGTTCTAATTCCCTAATCCCCTCTCTAGATATGTATCTCAGCAGTAAGAATCTTGCCCAGGGGCTACTAAAGGCTAATATATTTTGTTATTTCATCACCTGATACTCAGTATTGCAGTCTATAAGTTCGTTGTAAAGGCAAACTAGAGGCAGATGCTTTTTGGCCCTTGGAGATCTGCCTCTGAACCTCACCCCCCCAAGCTTTTGAACCAGTATTTCCCTTTGGAAGTGAGCATCCTCCACTGGAGAGGTGGTGTCTGTTAATGTAGCGAGCCTATTTGTGAGGTACAGCTGAACACCAGGTCTGGTCAAGATAAAACGAAACCTTCTCCCATATGTGCACATGGATTGCAGAAAGATCATTCCCATGCACTGCAGGAACTAAATATTTTGTCTGTGAGCTCTATCTGTTATGCCAACCATTAAATAGCATGGTTTAGCTATCTGAAAGTTAGGCTGTTTAGTAAAATCATCTAGACTTCCTCTACAGGCAGTGGAAAGAAGGAAATATCTTAGACAGACTTTCCCTCTGAGGTACCTGTTTCTACATTGACTATGAAAGCAGCAACTATTTTCCAGTAAAAGCCTGATTTTTAGACAACAAGATTTAGGTGAGATGAGTCCCTTTGTGTTACTAGCTGATCTTCTATTTTTGTGCCAAGCTATGAAATGAAAATATTTAATGAAGTTTGGTTCCAGGACTGCTTCTGTGGAACTCTGTTTACTTTCTTCCATCCCAATGGTTCTTGCACCAACACAACCATTGATATTTCTCTCCTGCCCAGTTGCCTGTTTAACTCTCTATTCCAGTCGTGTTCTCAGTGAAACTTTCTGAATGTTTTGCTGAAGCCTGTTTAGGGAATTCCATCCTTGCTGTCTACAAAATTAGATATCATGCCAAGCAAAGATATCAGTTTAGCCTGTCATGAGCAATCATTGGGACCCCGTTCCATTTTCCTCACTTACCTCCATGCTTTTGATAATTCTTTCCATCAAAATCTTTTTTAACAGTTTCCATGCTAGCAATTCCATATGAACACAGATTGTTTCCCTCCTCTTTACATGAATGGCATTGCATTCACTTCTCTTGTCACTGAATCACTTGATTCTGAGTGGGGACCTTTTTGGTTTAAGTCAGTTATGGTAGTCTGGCTGTGGCTGCGACCGGTTCCGTCACTGTTCAGGGACAGAGAGCATGGGCTGCAGTGGCCTCCACTTCTGTCCGTCCACCTAATGTCCATCCTGCTGTTGTCTCCATGCTCTGCACTGCCATGAAACTGAGGCTAAGTCTTCATTTACTGTCTTTTCAATTGTTGCTTTTCTGTTTATACTTAAGAGCTTACTCTTCTTTGGTTTGACTTCCTTTGCAAAATCTACCTTACTGTTGCTCCATAACCTCTGGACTTCCAGACCTCCAAGGTCCTGCTTTTCTTGTACATCAGTACTTTCATTCATTGCTTGTGACCCCCTTCTCACTAGCCAGCTTCTGTTTAGTTGGCTGTTCAGTACAAGGCTGAATCCCCTTTTGGACAAGTATCCCCGTGTGTGAAATGCAGATTGTGTGTTATTTTCGATACTTTTGATTTTAATTCCAGTCCTCTTGCTCATTTAAATTCCTGAGCTTTTCAGTCCATGTTGTTAATTGGTTCTCTCAGTTTTTCAAAGTCTGTCATTTTGAAATTGAAAACCTTCGTGAAACGTACGAATTATCAGGATAACAAAGTAGTAACAGGAGGAGACTCTAGGGCTTTTTTAGTTCTTAATTTAACATTAAAACCATGTAGCCTAATACAGATTAATATGCAGCACTGCTGATTTCACAGTCATTCTTTCTGCTATTAGCTAAAGGATATTTAGGTGGCAAAAATGTATTTTTGGCTATAATTTTATGCACACTGTGGCTATTACACTTCCATTTGCACTCAGTTGTGACTGAAGTCATGTCCAATTTGTTCTTAATGAAATGGAGATAAGTTTTAACATGCAACATCACAAGAAATCTAGCAGTGCCACAAAACTAATATGTCTTCAAAGCTTCTTTAGGGTTTAAACACTAATGAGTCTCTTGTTCAGAGTGAGAAAGAAATAAATTACGAAGGTTACAAATTATTTAAAGCATTTGCAAAGTTCCCAGCAGAAGCCTTGAAAGCAGGGAACTGCACTATTAAAGAGAAAAAGAAAGTGATTCAATATGTTTGTGGTTTGCCTCTAAAGGCAATTTTACCATTTTCGGTGCAACTCATTAAAATTTAGAATTGTTACATAAAAAGATTATTACTGGCTATGCATTTTCAAGACATTTAGCTGGAAATAGCAGATTTTTGCTAAGACGATTCTGAGACAAAAGGAATGCAGGGAACACACTGTGAACATGCTGAGAGATGCTGCTCAGCTGGATTTAGCAAGAAAGGGAGACTGAGTCTCCCGTTGTGACCTATTGCAGGTTTGTGTGGAACAGCCGCAGGCTTCTTACAGTGCTGCCGCTTTTTCCATAGGAGATTATGGCCAGATTGCAGTCCAGTGTTCCATAGTGACGCTAGAGAGGTCAGATATACTTCTTACACTTTCTTTTGAATGTAATCTAAAGATGTAGGAACCCCATAAGAAGCAGCAGTTTAAAAGTCCAAGATTTCCATCTTTACATAGAGGTGAGAAACCCTGCAAAAATAGCTACCTTCCACATAGAAACCAGTGTATATCGTGGTTCTGGGAGTCTTCTCAGTATGGATGTCTTGAAGATGCTGGCACCTACTTTCATTGATTCTAGAGGACTATGCATCACCTTGGTTTTTATTTTCTGTCTGCACAAAAATGACTTTTACAGAGATCTAACACTGCTGACAGTCCTTCTTCAGGCAGCTACCCTTCCAGCAAATAGCCTTCTTTTGACACAGGTCTCTTCTTCCATTTTTGAGTACATTTCAATGACAATTTAATTCCCAGGGCTCAGATCATTAAGTCTCAGCCATAGGTGATAAATTCTCCTTGGATTTGGAACACACTGGAGTCAAGATGTGACATGTGGAGGTACCAGAACTTGGTTTAAGTAAACGAAGGCAATAGAGAGCTCAGTGCAGAGCCTGCCAGATCTCCCCAGTAAGCTGGGCAGCTGACCTGGCTGTGCTGGGTCTGGAAGCTGAGCTGGGCAAGCAAGGGCCAGCTCAGGTGTGTCAACTGGGATCTCCTCCCTGACTGCAGTGAAAATGGAACCACTGTCAAACCAATCGACGACTTCTCATTCTGAAGACACCTTACCTGTAAAAAGGTTTCTGTGCTTGAAAGTGGCTTAATTTTTTAAACTATACCAAAAAAATAACTGATAAAACCTGTTAGCTCTATCTACAGTTTGTCTTGTTTATGTTGCTGAAACAACTCAGCTACAGCAAATTGCAGCTTTATGCTTTGGCAGAGATTGCCTATGTAAAAAGAAAGCACTTTGCCAAGCAGAATGTTTTCAGGGTTCTCTTTAGTAAAAGAAAAATGTAACCAGTAGCAGATTGAAGTCAGCAGTACAGCAGGAAAGAGAACAAAGCAGAGAGCTGTGGATTCCAATATGAGAAGAGTCACAAATTGTATCACTTGCTTGTGAAGACTTGTCTGAATTTTTTTTCAACCATATCTGTCTTAAATGAGATTCTGTGGACTAGTATCCTTTTGTTTTAGTGTAGCACCATGCACTGTGGAGCTTTAGTCCCAAGGAAATGTGCCAACACTGTCTGACGATGTGCTGCTCAAAAATTTAAGGGTTAAACAAAAGGGGGTTTATTGCCACTGAACCAGTTGGGTTATCACTATAATTCCAGAGGATTTTTGATGGAAAAGAGAGCAGTGTATCCTCTGTCATGGAGAGTATGTAATTTGTGGAGTGCGTGGAAAAAAAGTGTATGTACACACACACACGAAGACTTCATAAGTATTATTTATATGTTGTGTTTGGAGCTTCCCTACTTACATGTAATGCAAGTATCCCAAGCTAATGCTGATAAAGTACCACAGCTGTTTCTGGGACATTCTTCAACTGTGGAACACCCTTTCTGAACTGAGCTGCAAGGCATCCTCCCTGCATTCAGACTCCTCCTGAAAAGCAATGGCCCGCTTTTCTGTCATTTATGAGACATGAGCAATTCAATAAAGTCAAAGTGGGGAGAAAACAGGTGATGGTCCAAATATGTAATTGTCAAAAGTGTGCTCTGCACACAGTTGTAGGGGTTTGCTATGTAAGCCAAGGTCTGAGCTGATTTAAAGAGAGTACCTGCTGAAGTTGGCTACATTTGAATCAAGCAACTTAAATATTGATATTACTTTAAAAAGTGCCAGTTTTGTGTGTAAAGTTGAAGGATGTAACAAACCATTGACTTAAACGCTTTGAAAGGTTTACCTGTTCTCCATTTCATCTTTTTCCATTTCTTTCTTATGCTATTTGTTGGGGTTTTTTTTAGTAAGAACTGTGTCTGTATGCTCGAGTGGTCTCTACTAAGTAGTAGTTGCTAACAGAAACAAATAATGCAAACAAATTCATGTACCAGATGGGAAATTAATATGTTCTGCACACCCCATGATATTACAGAAAAACTATTCCAGACATGTTTAAGAGAGTTCTTAACTGTTCGGTGAGACAGTGATTTGTTTTTGTATCTCCAGCAAAAAGGCCAAACTTCTTAATTACCATCAATCCAATGAGAACTTGTAAGGTGACCTAAAAATGGCTTCTCTGGGCATGCAGAAACCAGTATTTGAGAACTGTTTTAAGCTTGTGCTGTTCATCCCGCTGGGAGGAGGAGAGTTCCTGTTCAAACAATGTCAAATTCTCATATTCTGGCCTGGAGGGATGCTGTCGCAGGTGCAGGAATGACTATTGCCTATTTGCAGCCTGAGCTGTTATTTCAGAGGCAAATTGCACAATTGAGGAAAAGAAGGAAACTTGCGTGAGACAGGTTGATTTATTTTATAAAAGGGCACTGAAGTAGCTCATTAATGTGGAATGTTAAAAGCACTCCCAGCGGAGGAGAATTAGTAGCCAGAGTGCTGCCAATATTATGAAATAAATAATGTATTTTCAATCAATTCACGTAAAAGAAATATAAACTCCACCATGTTGCACTTCATTTGTACAAGGTCCATTGTCATCCTCAAAATGCTCATTAAAAGGCATATTCCCATACACGTGCAGAAAAGCTATAGCAGAGCAGTATTTATTACAATGTCGTGTAACTGGCCTAGAAGTCCTCTGTGCAAGCACATGAAAAATACTATTACCCTTGTTGTAACTCCTAAAAGAGAGGTTTTTGACAGGAAAAGGTTTGCGGTGAGAGAAGAGAGAGACCAGAAAACCAAAAAAAGATGACAAAAAAGATCCAAGCCCAGACAATGCAGTGAAGAAGGGCTGATTGAGCCACCTGTTGATGACAGGCATCATTGCACAACTTCAGTATTCACTCATAACTTGACTAAGACTAGGTCATCCTGGCTGAAATTATGTAGACTGTCTTTTCTGAGCTGATTCCTTTTTGAAAGGAAGATGAGAACCCCAGATGGTGGTGATGTGCTGTTTCCTGTTCTAGTTAAACTTCTTCATTTGTTGTTGAAAAACTAGTGCAGCAGGAGGTGTGCTGGGCTGGCCGTCTCCGTTTCCTCCGTGATGGCCAGATCTTCACTAAGTTTCTTATTTAGCCTGGTACTTGACTTTCCATCTGAAGTGGAACCACGCTTGGGTTCAAAGCTTCCCATCATCCCTGTGTATTCAAACTACTGAAAACTTAGTGAAGTTTTCTTACTTAAATCGTAAAGATTGTGGTTGCATCTGAGAAGATGCCAGTGTAGCAGGACTCACAGTTAATAGGGAGTCTGTCAAGAGGTGTAGGTTGTTTTCTAGTAAAGCCAGATGGAGTTCGTACAGGTACAAATTTTAGTGGTATGGTTGGATCTTGTGTCCATATTAGTCCTGTAGCAACAAGGGCTGTGCTCTGGACAGAGGCCTTTGGAAATGTTGAGATATAAATAGTCAGGTTCCCACCCTGAAGTCTTTGGTGGCTGAGGAGAAGACTGTACCTGTCTAGTGTAGTGCTTCGATTAAGTGCAATAGGAGCCTCTTGGAAACTATAATCAGGTATCTTTGGCTGATTTTTTCCAAGAGCCGGAGATCCTTGTTGCACACAGAAGTCCATCAGGACTGCGATTCACACATTGTATGGGCAGCATGAGGACTACAGCTTATTGGATAGTTTTTGAAGAAAGATTTTTTTCGTTGAATTTCATTTCACTGGAATTTGTCTGCTTGTCCCATCCAAAATGTTTCAGGGGGACTGTGTTGGTTTCATGGACAGTCTGCTAGAAACCCAGCAGTTTGCTGGGACTCAGTCCTGCCTGCCAAGTACCTGGGTGCCAGTAGCCTGCAGCCACTGTAAAAGGGGCTGCCCTTGGCTATGCCGTCTCCAAGTAGACCTTGAGCCCTGTTGGCCAAACCTCCAGGAACCTTAAATGCCCTCTGGGCTCTTGAACTCTCCCTGAAAATACAACAATGCACGAATGGGTATGATATGCTAGGACATCATCGAGACCACCCTTGTTTTCGTGAACCGTCATATCTCTCCTTCCATAATAATCAAGCCCTACCTGCAGCTATGTACCTTTTTGGTACCCATTACTCCTATTTAGAGAAGTTAAACAGATGGAGGCCTTCAAGTGCCCTCTTGCAAAGCAGACTTGCCATTTCTTTGATTAGCTCTATTGTGTACTTGGGGAATTTGATCTTTACGTTTCTGAAAGAGCCTGATGAGAACTGTGCAGAGTGTTCCAGACGAGGTCTCTCTGGGGCTGCGTACAATTAGCGTTCCTGCTGGAAATGCCTCCAGAATAAATTCATTGACAGCTTGTATGCCCAAAGGTGTGGCTGACCTTTGTTCGTAAAACAGGCCCAAATGAGACTTGAGACATCCATCAACTGTATGTGTGGGTCTTCTTGAATATCACCAGTCCAGATTATGGACTTTTTGTTTGAGAAGGTAGCTGTGATAGAATAATGAGGGAGGAGTGTTTCACATTTTTGATCTGAGGAACTTTAAAAAAAATATTTTTTTGTTTCTGAAGCTGAGAAAAATGCAGACTGAAAAGTGAGCACAACTGAGTGAGGACTAAGAATGATTTGCAAGTGTCAAGATATATCCTTCCATCTGGTGTTTCCTCTTGATTTGTTTTTAATCTCTGATAAGAAGTGATACATAAGAATCAAAATAACGTTTTCACCTCAGTGCTCCTAGAAATGGGACATTCCTTCCTGGTTTTTCTTTTCCTACAAATACTGATATGGCCTTGGGGTTGTTTGTTTGTTTGTGTGTTTCTTTGATTGAAATATTTGAATATTGAGAACTTACTTCCTTGTTTACTTAAAAAAAAAAAAAAAAGAATTATGTTGTAAATTAATAAAACAGAAACCTGCAGCTCTTGCAGCAGTGTTCCATTCTGCTCAACAGGTGTAATGTGTGTTTTTAAAAGGGTGGCACATTCATTAGAGCAGTGAATAAAAACATTTGCTGTATTTCTGTAAGTGTGGCAGCTCCCTCCCTCTTGTCAGGTCTTTATTCTGTTCTCTCCATCGCTCCTAATCCCCTGTCTTGCTTACTAAATTGCAGCCTCCTCCATTAATCCACCTGCTCTGCAGCTCTCTCGATTTTTTTCTGAAAGGCTTTAGAGAAAATCCGAGTATCACAGTGATTACTCCCGCAGCTAATTCAGTTTCTTGTCCTTTAATAGTTACCTGCATCAGAAATGTGTGGTTTCTCTTTCCTCTTTGAAGTGTTTATCTGTTTCCCAGGGTTGACAGTTCTCTGCTTTGATCATGGTCTCTCCAAATCCATTCCCTGTTGGCTGTCTCCTTCCAGGCTCTTCAGGCAAAGGGGTGACAAGCTCTGGGATGCCCTCCGGGACATCAGTCTTGGTGCTGATTTCCCTCTGGCCTTTCCTCTTCCTTTCTCCAAGGCTGATTTCCAGTTCTCATTTATTTCTTTTGCCGTCTTTTCTCCTCCTTCCTGCACCAGCTCATAGAGATGGCAGGTGCTCAAGCATCCCCTGCAGTCTCCTGCTCACAAAATCAGGGTTTAACAGGAGCCGTGCAGGGTTAACGCCACCCATGCCTCTCACCTGTGCTGTCACGTTGCCCTCTCTTGGGTACCTGCACTGGGTTGTTGTCAGTCCTGGGTCCTGCAGGCCTCCTCCTTCCAGACCAAAGCAGAGACCGGTGAGGAGTGGAGGGCCTGGACGCTCACTCTCTTTTTGCCAATGATTAACCATAATTTTCTTTCCTGAACCTTGTGTTAGAGCCTGACGGTCCGCTTGCGGCCTGACTCACCTGCTGCCTCTGGTGTTAGCTTAAAAAGTCTGGTGGGGTGAAACATTTGCTCTTGGGCATCCTGGAAGAGAGCAAGAGTTTCCTTAAGCTACCAAAGAGCAGTCAGTGCCCATCTGGGGAGTGCCACACTTCTCAGAGGAGAACAGGCAAACAGGAGCTGATTTGGCAGCCTGTTATTTCTGTCTGTCTGTCCTCTCCCTTTGAAGCATGCCAACAAGGGGTGTATCTTTCCCCTCCGCTGTATCTTTCTCCTCCGCTAACTGGAATGTAGTCACACCAGTGATGAGATAACGTCTTCTGAGCTGGTAGTGACCTAGTTTATGGGCTGGGGAAGGAGGAAAGATCACCTGCTTAAATAATGCCAAGGACCTTTGTATTCACCTGGGGAGTGAATCCGCCATGTGTTTCATCCGCCTCTGTTATGGGGGATCCAGTAATGGAGAGAATTGCTTGTGGGGTTTAGTCAGTCGTGCTTTTCATTTTCATACCATTTTCAGTAACTATTTCTAGTAGCAAGCTTAAATATCCCATACTTCCCCCAGCCCCGGAATCAGGTATTTGCTACATTTTGTAACTTTTTTTACTTTGTAACTTGTTGGTAGCTACTTGCCAGTCTTGCATGTTCGTAGACTTGACAACCATTTGATGGCAACGAGTAAAGCAACCTATGTGCAAACTATGAGTACTGCATGTTTCCTTGTAGGAAGACTATGTGCACCAAACTGGTTAATGTGTTCTTAATTTCATTATAAATAGTTTTAATTAAAACGCTCTTCTAATTATATTCTCTTTTCTGCTTTAAGCCCTTTTTTCCATCCCCTTTGATAAGAGAAAGATCTTTTGAAATTCTTTATAGTCCCCCTACTACAGCTGAAGAGCAGAACATTAAACATCTGTCAGCGTATCTTAATCTTTGGGAGTAATTCAATAATTATCTTCAAGTGCAGTTGGTGATGTTACACATTTGATGAAATACTTATGAGGGAAAGTATTTCAGGGAAATAGAGCTTTCAGTGTGCATTGTATAATTGCAGGCAGATTTTTGTGTTTTTTATTACCTCTGCAATAATTGTGTTCTGCTTTTTTATTGCAGTATCTACTAGAAATGAAAAGCTTAATTCTGCCCCCTGAACATATTCTGAAGAGAGGGGACAGTGAAGCAATAGCATATGCTTTCTTTCATCTTCAACACTGGAAAAGAGTAGAGGGGGCATTGAATCTCTTACACTGTACATGGGAAGGCAGTAAGTAATTCTCTTTCTTACAAAGGAGCTAATCAAATACTTGTATTGAATGTCTTGAGAAAATAATAGCTTTTTGTAAGGTACAGTATGTGGGAATTTTGGAGGTCAGTTATATCCTCAGTAGCATTGAAATATTTGAAATTCAAACTGAAAATACAGACTTCATTTAATGAGAAAAAGGGTTCTGAAGTCTTGGATTGTGTTCTCTGTGTAACACTGAACAAACTTTCCTGTCTTCTTTAAGACATATTTTCTTACTCATGGATAAGGTGATAATAATTTACCTTCCTCATTCCAGAATTGTAGAGATTTGTTAGTCATTATTTGAATGCTTTGATATTGGGAAATTATGAAAGTGCCTTGTAAGCCGGAAAAAACCCACCACCAACAACAACATAAAATACTGTTTTGTTTTATATTATCCGTTAATATTTAATTGACAAACTGGAGTGAGTCCAGTGGATGTATAGGGGGCTGGAACATGTGAAGCAGGAAAAGACACTGATCCAGCTGGTCTTATTCAGCTTGGAAAAGACCTCAGGTAGGTGAAGGATGCATCCAGTTGCTGTCTTCTGCCATCCAATGGAGAGAACATGTGGAAGACAGAGTCAAAGTCTTCTCAGAAGGGCACAGCAGAAAGACAGGAGGCAATAGACACAAGCCACAGCAAGAGAAATTTCGTTTACCTGGAAGGAAAACATTTTCAGAATGAGAGTGGTGAAGCACTGGAACAGGTTGCTGCTAGGCTGTGGGATCTCCATCCACAGAGATACTCAAAGAGCAACTGGACGTGGCCCTGAGCAACCAGAACTAACTTTGAAAATGATCCTGATTTGAATAGGAGGTTGGAGTCATATACTAACCTTCTAACTGAACTTATCCCATCTTTGAGTTGTGCTCTTTTCAGGTTCCAGAAAATTTAAAAGCGCTATTTAGAACCAGCATCTCTGGGCTTTTTTAATGCATAATTTTCTTTCCGTAACCTGCTTCCCATATTCTGCTCTGTTTTCTTTTGTTCTCTTTTAGCCTCTCCATATGTTAATATACCACCATTTTTTTTCCTTCCTCCATTTCCTGTTCTCACTAGTTTTGTTTCAAAAGATACAGCTTGTCACCATGATAATTCCTACAGAAATTTACTTAATACTTCCACTGTAAAAATGACTTACTGTCTCAGTCACTGTATTAAATGGTCTGAATTTGCTTTATTTGCAATGTAGGCTCCCTGAGGAAGTAACGGCTTTATTTCTAGGTGTATAGAACACCTTGCTCAGTAATCCATACCATTGCTGCCTGGGGTTTGCTCTGCTGCACTGTTCTCTGTCCTACCTGCTTGCTCTTTTCCTGTCATTCCTCCCAGTCTATTATTTTCTCTGTCATAGCTTCCTTCCCAGTGGCTTCTTTTCACTGGTTTGCTTTTACGTAGTGTTTCTTCTCTTCCAGCTGCTTGAGGAAGTCTTTTAGCCCAAGGCCTCGTTGTCTCATCATTGTGGAGCAGTATTTTGCAGGGAATCCTGAGTAGATCTTTTTCTGCTTTGTCAGGCTGGGTTGTCCCTGAGGGGCTGTTTACAAGGAGCAGCTCTTGGCACAGGAGGCTGGATGCCCTGCAGCCCTCCCGACACAGAGGGAATGTAGCACCTGTGCCTGAAAGCAGCGCAGGGCATTCCCACCCACCTACATTAACTGATTCCTCTCCTTATTACCTCCACCGCAATCTGAATGTGTACGTTATTAGCTAATATTTTTGTAGTAGCCTGTAAAGATCTAAAACATAATTATTATTGCATAACCTCTAAAGAAAAAAATCCATTATTCATTTCGTGCAGTGATTTCAGAGATGAACCGTGCACCAGTCCTCAGGAGTTTTGTTCAGATTTTGTTTAGGCATAACATGGGTTTTAATGGTTCCATGGGTTTTAATTGTTCCACCAGTATTTAGTCCAATAATCATAACTTGGGTCCATATCTTAGTCTGTATAATATTCTTTAGAGGTGTAGTCAACTATTTGTGTCACTCCTATGCCCTTCACTTGCAAAAGGTTTTCTTGGCATCTCTGTGCAGTTGTAAGTTAAAACCAGTGGAAACATGACAGAGAAATTAAATTTAATTAAATGCTAATTCTAACCAACAGTCCCCATGCAGTATATGGTCAGTTGCTCTTGCTTGCTTTCTGGGTATTTAGGTACTTGTCATGTCTTTGGAGTGTACTATTCTGTCAGGGTGCTTAAGTAACCACAAGTCTCACTTCAGTAGCTTGTACGTAGGAATTTAATGCCCACATACATATGCTATTCTGTTCTGACCTTGTGGATATTGGGCAGCATTAAATACATTTAGTCAGTTGTTTGGGGGTTACGTTTTGAATGCTTCCAAGGAGAATAAGGTCACTCCTAACTAAGACAAACTCTAACAAAATGTATGCAGAAATATCTTTGTGATATTTTGAACTCCAAAATTCTCACAAAGTGTTTTTCCCAAGTTGTATTCAACAATTGAGAGAAGTGAGGTTATAAAAATAAAGGTCATCATTGAACTGGAATGTTGGTTGTTTCCTGTTCTGTCTTCATTCCGTCAGTCAAAGTACAGTTTTATTCATAGTAAAACTAAAAAAGCCCAAGTCACACCACATGAAATGTCACGCTGGGTTTGGTCCAGGTGCTCTGTACAGGAGGTCTGTGGTTTCAAGGGTAACCAAATTGCAAGAGGCTCTGAAGTGTTTGTTCATCACTGGCAGTTTCTAAACTTGTGTCCTGTTTACATGAAGAAGCAAAGCCGAGGGCTTCTCAAATGCTGCGGTAGCTTTTCCAGTGAGCGCACGGCTGAATGGCAAACTGCCTCTGTGCTACCTGAACTGTTTAATGTAAAACAGGATCAGATAATATTGTGAGAGTTAAGGCAGAGAAGTACCTACGTAAACATAAACTGATCCAGATGAACCAGAGCACTTTTTTCCATGGCTGATGACATTGCTAAATAAACTTGTTTGCTGTAAATATTCCATATTTGGTCTCATGTCAAAGATTCAGACATTTGTCACTTGCTTTTTAAAAGCAACGTCTTCACCATCCCTTTTTATTTGTATTAGAATCTTAATACTAGTGTGATTTAGGGTAGAACAGAAGAGGCTTGATTATCTGTTTAAATATTAAGCCAAATTGGAAGGAAATACCTGTGTTAGTGTTTTTGAAGTAATGAGCATTGAACATTCCTCCACATGTATTTCTGTACAGACACTCAAGTTTGTTGCATGTGAAGATCATATAAGGCTCGGATTATTGTACTTGTACTTGGCTTTTTGGGGTGCTATGAAGAGGGAGAGTTTAATATTGGAAGAGCCTCACAGCTCTGGTTGGTTTACAATGTTTGAGAATTTCTGCCTTCTTTACTATTGCTTTAAACATAGTAATCAAGAATAAATACGCTCATATAATTGCACAAAAAATACAGCTAACATTATTTCAAATGCAGTGCACACAACTGGGTGTTGTGTATTTTAAACCAATTTCTCCGTTGCCTTGTGAGCAAGAGATAGTGGAGTGTTATCGTATGGCAGTGGGCTGTACCTAACATCTAAAATATACAGTGCTTCTAGGACATCTGTTAAGGAAAATATTGCTTCAGTGACTGATGTTCATAGGGGTAGTGAGAATAACACGCCGATGACATTTTAACTGTGAGAATAATATATAGGATAATGGAAAAGGATGCCTTGATTGCAAAGCTATAATTCAGTCAAGTATTCTGATGTTTCCATAAACCATATTCAGATGGCCTATGACATCATCACCATCCAGATTTAGTAATCCGTTTCCCTCCCTCTCTGTTATTATTTTCAATTTGAGAAATGCATAAGATTAAGTATTACTTAATCCATGACCTGAAGATTTATATTGGAAACCCGGCTTGATCTGCTACATTTAAAAAGAATGCATGTGAGGAACCTGGTTTTAATATTTCAGTATTAATCTTTCATTGCCAAATAAAAAATGAAAACATGACTGTGTTGGAAAACTGCTTCTCTAGGCTTGAGTCATCAGTGTTACCTGGTTTGCTGGAGTGTGATGGGGGAAAAAAAAGTAGTGTACTTCTTTCCATGCGAAACTTCTATTATGCTTGATGCACAGAGATTGCGAGTATTGGCCTGAATTCACAAGCTTCTCTGGTCATTTTTGTGGGCTATACCTGTTATATCAGATGCACTTCTTTCCCTTGAAATTTTAAAACTCTGTGGCCTAAAAACCTAAGACAAAATGTGTAAATTTGGCTATGGAATTGTAAGTACAATGGGCTCTGATCACGCAAACATTTACTTGTAATGTGGTCTCACTTGATGCTCATGAAGCTCCCAAGAATAAAAATAAACGTGCACGTTTGCAGGATTAAAAGCTAGGTGTAGATTTATATTTTGGCATTTCATGAAGCAATTTATATGCTGTTTGCAACCAAATATAAATGTTACGTTTTTCTATGTTTGTTTTGCAAAATTGTAAATATAGTTAAGTATGTCCACTGACTGCCACATTCACAGTAACTTGTGCATGGTGTCATTTTCTTTTCAGCTTTCAGAATGATCCCCTATCCACTGGAAAAAGGACATCTTTTCTACCCTTACCCTATTTGTACAGAAACTGCAGATAGAGAACTACTACCATGTACGTGCAACTTTTCTCTTCTTACTGGTGACAGCAAAGAACCATTTACCCGAGTCTTGCAGCATTGCTCTCCACTGGTGCCTTTTAAATTGAATACACTTGGTTAGGATAATTGGGTTGACAGTGAGTCTCTGGAGCTCCCTTCATGGTTTAAAAGGCAGCTCCTGGCCACAGTTCATAATGGTTAGCTGTCTTTGTTGTTGTTGACAGTGTAGGGACAGGGAGAGAGATTACTGAAGAAATATAAATCAGTTAGATCTTGCTATTCTCTCTTGCCAAGTAACTGGAAAATATGTCTGATCTTCCATCTAGGGTAACATCCCATCATACTAAAAGCACAGTGGCGCAGCCTTGTTAGTCTTTTGTAGACACAGTAGCTACTTAAATACCAAGGCAAGATCAAACCTGTTTGAGGACATCTGGATCATTAACGCAGCTGTTATTCTGACAGGTGATGCCGACGTTTTCTGAAAAGCATTCTTAAAGAGCAAGAAAGGGTTTTCTTTGTGTAATGGTGCATGTGCTGTTATGAAGAGATTGATGCGACATTACCTCAGTCATTTATTATATATGTTTATGGTGTGTACTAGTGAAGTGCCAAGAGCGTTCTCGGTGCTCTGCAAGACACAGATATAAAGGCAGATCCAGCCCTTGGGCTGCAGTACAGGCCAAGCTAATGGGACTTCTTGCAGTGCACACAGAGAAGCACAAGAACACAGAGGAAGAGCCGAAGCAGCTGATCTTGCCAACAGCTACACTTCATTCCCATGTGTTTTCCACTGAATTCGGTGGGACTTTGTGTGAGCACAAGCGGAACACACGCAAGTACGAAGGGATTTGCAGGGTTAGGGCAGAGAAGGTAAACTGATCCAAGGAAGAAGATTCTTATCTCAACTTCTCTATCCTGAAGAAGGAATAATGAGAATTCTGTTCTGGAAAAAGTAAAACGTAGCCTGCTTCTCCTGCGAATGCTGATTTTGAGGGCTTTTGCACTCTTTGTGGTTTTTAATTCAGAACCTCTCTGCTTTGGGCTGAAAAATGGATTGCCACTTCTTATAAGCCTATTTGAGTAAACATTAGGTGAGAATAATATAGCAAAAATCCACTCGTGAGTCTCTCCTTCAGAATACATTCTCGCTGATATTACACAGAAATCCTTGGCAACTGACAATATCTCCCCACCCCATTATAATCACCCTAATTACAACAACACCTCTTAGAGCGCTCTGCTTGCTGTACTCAGAGGGATGCTGAGCTGGGGAGGGTGTAGCGTCAGGAGATTTAGAAATGACAGAGTCATGCGGAATAGCTCAGTGATCTCTTTTTAGAGGCAAAACTAATCATTCTTGTAAAATGTTAGAAGCCAGGGACTCTTTAGCACCATATGCAGACAGTCGTGTTCTGCTCTGGCAGTTCTGGGAAATGCCTTTCGCTGCAAAATCTCTTGGGTTTGAGTAGGGAAGGGTTTAACATACCGTGACAGACACAGGTCGGTTAAAGGGGTTTTGCATACCTGTCCACACCCTTTAATTGTGTGTGTTTTAAAGGAGAGTCAGCTGGAATTATATCAGAACACTAAGATCTGACAGGCTATCTGAATTAAAAATATCAATCACAAAACTTTTGCCATGACTGGGTAACAGACTGGAAAAACAAGTTGGAGCCTGTGTCGAAAGCAAGTGCAAAAAACTGAACACAAGAAATCTTAGACTTACAAAGTCCGTGATCTGGTATTTCCTAATCTCTAAATTTAATTTAAATCAAAGAGAAGTGGCAAATTTTCTGTGTTTTTCTTTTTAGATTGAATGAATTAGCAGACCTGAAAATCACACATCTTTTTAGTTTATAATATTTTAATTTAAACTCTTATTAGTTCCTGCTGTTGGTTTTGGAAACCACACGACTCTGGATGAATGCATTCGGGGATGTTGTCTTGTCATGTTGCTAGATTACCCTGTGCTTATGTTGTCTGCAAGTATGATGAGATGAGATGAGAGTTGGTCAGTGAAGCAAAGAAAGCAGGCAAAATGGGACAGTAATGGGGTGTGTGTATAAGTAGTCATAGGATTTGAAATATATAGAAAGCCTTGAAGTTGGTCCTGCATGAGAAAAAAATATTTCAAAGTTTGCATTTATTGTGACTGGGCTGAATGAGTGAGGCAGACAGACAAGAGTTCACCAGACCTTTCACCAACACAGCCAAATTTTCACCTTGAATCTGAGCCACCATCAAAATCTAAGGGATATGTTCTTCCAGTAAAACACTCATTATCCTCTTCTGACCCTTTTAGCTTTCTCAGTGCTGCTTTTTCCAGAGCCCAGTGAGTGATTTTTCATAGCAGAGCCAAGGAAATTTCTGTATTCTTTTTAGTGTATGCTAAAGAACACCTTGAAAATCCGCTATTAATTTAAATTTTGGGTTTTAACACTTTAGAAAGTTGTATTGTGGTAGGTATTCACAGAATTCTGAAAATCTGAATTCAAAGTACGTGTTTATATGTCCTACTTTTAGGATAACTTTTCTTGGTTGTGCAGATTAAACCCTCGGAATTTACTGTTACAAAGGCTGTAGTTATATAGCCTGCTTAGACCAGTCCAGAACCACAGTTCTGCAGGGCTGGCCTCACTGCTGCTCCTGGGTGCTTGTTTCTGTACTCTCTGTGTATCAGCATTAGCAAACGTGCATCCGTGTGGGCAGTCCACAAAACCGATGTTTTCTTTGTGGGTTAGTTTTCTGGGGTTAGTTGTTACACAGCTGCATTATAGTTAGTGCTGACAGAAGGAAGGCAGAAGTAACCTGTACATAGGACCAGACTAAGCTAGAAATTTGATCTTTAGATGAGAATTATTTGGCAGTGAGATAACCAACAGTTACAACGTTGGCCTTAGATATTTCAGACCTTCCATGTGTTTCTTCCTTCAAAAGCGTTTTTGGGTGTCTCTGGCCGTTTAAACCACGTAATGTTGGTATGGTTTTGGTTGTTTTGTTGGGGTTGGTTTTTTATGTATAATGCATTCCCCTTCTTGTCTTTCTTTCTACAGCATTTCATGAAGTTTCAGTTTACCCCAAGAAGGAGCTTCCCTTCTTTATCCTCTTCACTGCTGGACTCTGTTCTTTCACAGCCATGCTGGCCCTCCTGACACATCAGTTCCCAGAGCTCATGGGAGTCTTCGCGAAAGCTGTGAGTATTCTCTGCTGCTGCTCTCTCTGGCAAATAAAGACACAGATGCAGGAAGAGCTGAGCTAAATATTGCTGGGTATTAAGTATCTGCATATTCAGTAGTATAAATAAAACATCAAGAGATGTCTGAGCAGAGGGATGTTTGAACAACTGTTTAGGGTGATAATCAGTAAAACACACTACTCGCTGTCTTCTCTGGTTTATATGACTCTTTTGTTAGCCTAGATCTCTTGTGATCTTGCCAAAAAAGGAGAAGAGAGTATCTGTGTTTTCATATATAGTCCAATAAAATAAACTAATACTGGTTTGCAGAACCCCTCTGTTTGGTGCAGAGCCCTAATGGCTGTGCCATGCTTTCCAGTGCAATAGAAACTCATACTAATGAGCAGAAATAGAGTGTACAGTGAGCCAGGGCAAATTTCTGTGTTCTTTCCCCAAACTGCCCTGAAGGAAGTAGTGTCAGTATTTCCCTCATAACTTTTCTTAACTACCTTCAGGGAAGTCTCTGCTCATTCTGCTTTTTTAATCCACCAAACATTACTAAATGTTGGAGGATGAGGGGGAAGGGCCATGAATTATGCTGCAACACACTTTTTTCTTTGCAAAACCAAGAGCATCAGTGTTCCAATGTGCTAGGATATGAAAAATCCACTTGCAGAAAAGTTCTAGGATAGTAAAAAAAACCCCAAATTGTCTCCTTCTCCAAGAAATACTGAATATCCTCTGTTGTAATATATTTTTGCAAATATATTTGTATCACTTTTAGGTCTTGTGTTTCCAAAACAGTCTCCTGGCCCTGAGTTTAGTGTCTTCGGTGCTTTTGATCTGGGAGGAATAGGGGTGGGGTGGAGGAGGCAAGGCTGAAAGGCTTTGGCAGATTCCAGGTTGTAAGTACTTTCTCAAACTCCTTTCCAAATGGCGAGGTGCTCCCTTTGTAGGTGAACCAGCTCTTCTACCACCCAGGCTTGAGTGACAGAGGTCTGGTACCTCAGCAGTTCTTGCATCAAGAATTTTCTTTCATTAGCTCTAGAAGGCAGAAAATAAGATTAGCTGTAGCAGAAGATTCCACTTCTATCATCAAAAAGTGCTGAAATGTACCTGAAATATAATTATCTTGTTTTTCAAGCATATATGTAGGCATTTGGCGGACAATAAGTGTTCAACTTGGGCATATGATCTTAAACTTCTTTATAAAAGTTTTTTTCTGAGTTTTTTCCTTAAGTCATTCAAATGGATGACCCTTCTTCAGGGGCTGTTTCAATATAATCTGCAGTTTTCCAACACCTTCACAGTTAATGCCTCTGAATCTGTCCCTGTTAGCCGTGTTCCTCTGCTTGTCAGCCTTGTATCCTGAACAAAGAATATATCTCAAGCTGGCAGCACGATGGGGTGTTGTACTGAATGCTCCTCCTACAGGTGGTGAGCTGCTGGAATTGGACAAAATTGGTAGTAGCATGTTTGTGTGGGCTTAAGTCAGCTGGCTTTGGTTGTGGAGTGCAATCAAACAGAAATATCAGACTGGTGGTGTCTTAGTCATTGTTTCTCCATGGTTTGGAGCTTGCGGGTTCCAAAGCCACTTGGGCAGTAGAGCCAGATCAGAGGGATCTATTTCACTGTTGTGTAAGTGCAGCTGCCATTGGTGTTAACAGAATAGGTACCCCAAGACTCTTTATGTGGTTATTAAGTTCTGCATATCAAAGCAGGTAAAGCCCGAAATTAGTAAAATAAGCACAGACAAACAGAACTGAAATGTGGGTTGCATTGCATAAAGCTGGCAAGATTACTCAAGATCTCTGAACCTGTATGGATGCAGTTAGTGTGTCAGTTAATGTGTGTAGTGATTTCTTTTAGCTATATCTTCATAAACCACCACATGCAGCAGCTGAGTTTTTGCTGTGCATGGGAATGGCAGAATTTAAGCCTGTGACATTCATTTAGTAGCTCATAGAAAAGCTTTGATTCAGAAGCCTCATTTTGTTGTCTTTGGGAAAAGTAGCCCGGGTGTATGAGACTGAAGAAAATCATGGCAGACCTCTCTTTGAAACACAGCTGTATCAGAACAGAACGGAAGAGGATGGCCAGCCCTGGCTCCTCCCTTTCAGTTCGAGGGAAGATGGTTTCATAAAAAGCTAATTTCATAAATAGCTAAAAAGATGGGTGTGCTGACTGTTGCTGTGGTTATGTGCCCTGAATTACCTATTCCTGTATGGTTGGTGCTCGTTGTGATGTGGTATATTACATTGTGAAACTGTGAACATAGGCTTTCATTTTAATAGGTCAAAATTTATTCCTTCTCTTTTATGCTTGCCAATCTCAAAAGCATCACACAGAGGTAATATCACCATCATGGCCCAGGCTTTTGTTACTGCAAGTTGATATTTACCATATTTTGCAAAAAACTGAGTAGGTTGGCATGATTGGGTGTTGGGAACTGGCTTTGACCTCTTCTCCAGGTAGCATCTTCTTGCACCTTTTCCACAGCCCATTAACCCAGACGCAGGGTTCTTCAAGGCAAAAAAAGCCCTTGAGTGCTGAGAAGCTCCTCCACGTGTGAGACTGCCAAAGGTGGCCTGTGCCACGGGGACATCCTTAGGGCAGCCTGCATCCCTCCGCCAGATGCAAAAGTCAAAAGTATCTCAGAGCTACTTTCCTCTCCTGGGAGGTTCAACATAGGATGGAATTCGCCAAACTCTATCAATGCACCTGTATTTTAGAGCCAGAACCTGCTCTGAAGGCTGCCTGCCAGTTCAGTAGCAAGTTTAGATATTCCCAACTGCATCCAGCCAATTCTGTAATGTTGTACCTGCAAGTAAGCTTGACTCTTCCCATAGTGAAACTGGAAGAATCCAGTTCTTTGTTTTGTCAGACTGACTATAAGTAACTTTAAAACGGCAGTAGATCTTAGCATTTGCACTCAGTTAGGGACAAGCATGCTCATAGCTTGTGGTTTTAATTTTTGCTAGGCTCTCTGACAAGACTTTTGGAAGTCACTTAAGATACGAATACAAGCAGAACAAATTTCTGATTGCATGGCTTGAATAATATTGTCAACACAGTGTAGGTATTATTAAATTTCTTTCGTTGTCATGCAGAAATATAACTATACCTGGAAAATCAGTGTATCTTAAGTAAAACTGAGAGTTGTATGAACAAGGGAGTCACTATATCATTAGAATCAACAGTTGTGTTTAAATGTGTAGTGCCTAGTTAGATTTTTTAAATTAGTGAAACTTCAGGAGGACTAATTTTTCTCTGATTTGATTTCTGTGTTTGCCTGAGATCACCGACGTGGCCTGTTTCAATATTTCACTGATGGTGGATGAGACCTCAGTTCAGCAAGCAGGGTCTGCTTGGACCTCTGTGATGCTGAGGTAGGGAACATGTAGATGAGATCACAGGGAGTGAGCAATAAATAGTCAGTTCCTCCATGCAAACAGCAGCTATGCAGTGGAAAAGTTAAAAAGATGCTTCTGCATATCTGTTTAAATCAAGTGGAGCTATTCAGAAGGTGCTGTCAGAAAGCTGCTTTCTGCCAGCTTTGAAATAACCAGGTTCTTGTAACATACAAAATAATTCTTTCTTTTAAAATACAAAATAATAACAGCGAGCTTTTTTACAGGTCTCCCATCACCAGTTCTGTCACCCTGAATTTTTACTCTACTGCTGGTGCTGTTTTTTCTGTTCAGTGTGGGACAAAACAGTCAGTGTCAAAAGGAGAGGCAAAAAAAATTGAAAAATAAATGAAAACGAAGCCCCAACGTGTGATGCAGACTACACCCTTCTGGGTGCTGCCATGGAGCAAACAAGCCGGGCAGGCATCTGGCAGTGGTGTCTGAGGGCAGGAGCACCAGGAGCTTTCCAAGGGCCAGAGAACCCCAGCACAGATGCTGTTTACATGGACTTGTAAGAGAGAGGAGGGTGCATCTGGAACCTTTGATCCAAGCAGAGGTGTTACTTAGACTTCAGTGAAACCAGGCTTTGGTATCCAGGAGTTTAAATGTGTTATGTAGACCAGCTAGTTATCCAGGTAGAGAAAACCTTGTATTAAGCTACAGATACTTCACTGAGTTTGTTATAGGATACAATCAACTACTTCAGCAACAAAATTCCTATGAATTGCAGTAAAACTTACTGTCAGGCAAATTATTCTTGTTTCATTGATTTAACAAGTAATTTGCACTGATTACAAAGCTGAGTTTTATTCAAGTAAATGTGATAGTGCAATCTCAGCACATACATCAAGTGTTACTCAAAGAGCAGCAAATATCCTCTAGCGAGCCTTTTGCATTTGGCAAAATTAGAGGGACATTTTTATCTAAACAGTTCTCAGCTTAACCAGAGGGAATGTGTCCACTTGGGCTAAGCCGCTTGAAATAATAATAGCAAACTCTAAGCTTAGGTAAGCCAGTGTTAGATTAATTCAGCTGCAATTGATGTTACACAGCTTGGCCTTTAGCACTAGAATGGAGATACTCGGTTCAACTTTAGTTAGAAGCTGCTTTTTCCTCAACCTGTGCTTATGACAAAATCTCGTTATCAGTGATGATGTTACCTTGTTTTTCCATGATGCACAAGTTATATGTGATGGAGTGTCTATATTGTATGCAAACATGTCCAAGAGGAAGAAGATAATTGGAATTCTTACAATTGCCTTTAAAAAGCATAAACATCACTAACGTCATACATTTTTACAGTTAAACTCTTCACAGAGCCCATTCTGGTGAACAGTGAAACTATTTTCTTGCTTGACACCATGAAATGGTTATAATCTCTGGCTGTTGGATATTGAAATTTTGACATATTTTAAATACATTTACCAGATATAGCTGCGTTTCAGCAGCACACAGACCTGTGGCAATTTTTAAGATTGTTTATTTTTACTTAACTTTAGGTCCTTTGTAGGTCCTTAAGAGCCTGAGTTAGAGACCAAGGGCACATCTCTATTAAGTAATAAAATACCATTTGTTCTGTGGCTCCAAAGGCAGGTGCCACATCACAGTTCACATCTGTACCTCCAACCTCTCCTCCCCTCAAAGGTGGGATGTCCCCGTTCCTCACTGGCTGCTGGGAACTGTCCCTGCCCTGTGCCATCCCCAGACTCTACCTGGGCTTTGGTGGGGACAGGCGGCCAGAACTGTGCCAGGAGCTGTGCAGGAGCCCAACCACCCGGCTGGGTTAGGTCGGCACACTGTGCTGTGCTTTACGGGAGAAGACAGAGCCCAACCACCCTTCTGCCGGTGCAGCTGGGGGCAGAGGAGGCAGAGCTGGTTCCAAAGGGCAGTTCTGGTCCTGGGATGGGTAGAATTTCTCTCTGGAAGTGCTTAGTTCTCTCCAGTGACTACAGGGGGACCAAACCCCCATGTCTGCGTCCTTCAAGTGGGACAAATCCAGAATGTGAAAAGGGGTGTAGGTGGGCTTATCTATGAAGTCTGATGGTGTCTTTTGTCAGGAGAAAGTTCTTTTGGACAAAAAAAAAAAAAAAGAACACATCCAGCACTAGATTTACTGACCTACCAAGCAGACTTAATATACACATCAGTGCAATAAGTGGAGTTTATGCGTTTTGTGCTGACTGCAGAGCAGTAACTGAAACACGAACCTCTCACAGCTCTTTGCTGATCAGTTCCAGAGCTGTTTATTTTTAGCAAAGTCACATCAGCCTAAATGGTTAGAAGCCACAGGATTCACAGTCCTGAGGTGGCTGACTCTGCATATTACTGTACTCTCTCATACATGGATAGGGCCCCAACATAGCCATATGTAATGTGTGCAGTTGCATTGCAATTAATGTAAAGCACAGTTAATATAATATATATTTCCTGAAACGTTGGGAGTGCTTTGGGTGCCTGAGTTCTGAGATGTGTAGCCGGCAGTGTTTTTTTCCTGTGGTAAAATGGTCTCTATTTGTTTGATTTTTGTCATGTATGCCTGTCCTAACATTAATATATTGAAACCTCTTTCAACATTGCCAAGTATGTTCTGTAGTAGAGGGAGGAGTTTAAGATAAATTCCAGTTAGTGATGCCTCAGTGTGTACAGCAGATCCATAGCTAACCCAGAACCATTGTAAACCTGAATCTGAAGACACACTTTTTGTCTCTGGGAGGTGGCTGGACAGATTCTGCCCCTAGGAAACAGCCTCTTTCCCTTCAGTAGGTTTTGGGTTGAGCTTTTAGTGGCTTCAGTATGAGCCTGAATCAAGGATGTGAAATGTGTGAAGACTTTTTTAGTTCATCACTTTGATCTTCATAAAAACGGGGCTCTTGCTTTCTTCACTGCAAAGTCCAGCAATCTGTGTGTATTCAAGGCTCAGAATTTGGCAGAAAGTCTTTATATGTGAATTATGTAATTTTTATCACTCTGGAGGATTTTACAGAGAAATGCAGCAAGAGTTTCTTGTCTTATTGGACAGCTTTCTCCTGAGGTGTGTTGATTTGGGTTTTGATCTGAATGTGTATCTATCTGATTCCTTTGCAGTTTCTCAGCACCCTCTTTGCCCCTTTAAATTTTGTGATGGAAAAAGTGGAAAGTATCCTGCCCTCCAGTCTGTGGCACCAGCTGACGAGGATCTGAGGGAGCACGCCTGCTGACTGACTGCCGTGACATCTGCTGTGCCAACTTTTCGTTGACCACAAGAAAGCATGATAAAAAAGGGAAGCAGTTCTAAGACTTAAAAACTCTTCATGGATTGTCTGTTCTCATATAAAAACTGTTTTGTTGTACAAAATACATTGATGTTAGGTTCTATTATATTTTGCCTTCAGAAAAGAAAAACTTAAAAATAAACTTTTGTGTATTGCAGCATTGCTGTCTTTTGGCTGCTTCTTCAAAGCTCAGATTGAACTTTGTGTTCTCAAACGTGTGGTGTGTCTGCTTCACCACAGCGAAGGCTTAGCTTTCCGTTCAGTTAATGAAAAAACACTAATAACTTTACAATTAAGCAATAGTATTGCTGCTGTTTCTTACAGAGTTCAGTTAGGGTGAAGCCCTTAGTGCTAGAGACAGCCTAGATGAGGCTTCTGGGCAGTTAAAGCTCTTGCTTAAAGCAGCTTTAGGCTCTCCAGGTGGTTTGGATGGCACATTGGGCTTCTGATTTTCATCCCTGCACCGAGGTGAGTTTTATCCTCATTTGAATTTTTTAAAAGTCCGTGTGCTTTACAGATTTTCTTCACACCACTGTTATTTCAAGTACTTCCAAAAGCTCCATGCTTTGTTCTCTGTCTGCAGAACAAAGCACAAGTCATGGCAGAGAACTGAAGACAAATTTAACTGTAGCTAGTGATCGTTGCATTGATGCCCTTATGGATTTCTTGCTGAGTTTTTATTGCATTACTAGTACTTCTCAAGCATGAAAAAGCAGGAACTTTCTCCTGCACAGATTAAACATCAGCACTATAAACCCTTGCTTGAGACCAGAGGCCCATTAGCAAAATTGGTGTTAGTTCACGCACAATTAATAGAGAGGTTGGTGTTTCGTCATTAGTGCCTACCTCAGGAAACCTTATCCTTGTGCTGTGAAAGGTTTCGGCAAAGTTTTCATTTATAACTTGGCCACTGTCGATGGAAACTTCCTGCAGACATCTCTGCTAATGCACAAGACCTGCCCTAAGATCAAGAATTTGGTCTGGAAGTTGAAGCAAATAGTTCTGACTGACAAGAATCGAAAGCACATCCTTACAGATGCCTTAAGGATAGTGTTTTAACTCCTCTCACAAGCAAGGAAGCATAAACCAAATGCAGCAGATCAAAAATGCCGTGTTGCCAGTTCGACTTTACAATTCTTCTAAAAATGCTGACCATCCCGAGGGACTGTGAGCAGCAGCAGATAAGTTTGTTTATCAGTGAGGAAATGAGTGAGCAAAGACAAAACTGTCACTATTGGAGCTGGTAGAAAAGGGAAGTGCTTCTTAGCAGGAGGTGCATTACGTTCTTTTTTTCCCCCTTGATGACAGATATGCTAGTCTATCTAGGAGAAAGATTTTTGTCCAAGTGAGCAATGGCGCCGCTTTAAAGCAAACACCACTGAGCTCTGAGAAAAATGGCAGCCCCGCACCAGGAGAAATCAATTGTAAGAAGGAAACCCGAGGGAGGACACAGAAGATCAGAGAGCCCCAGGGCCAAATGTTGAAACTGGTAAGTGGTGTTGCTGTTGGGGATTCCCATACAGGTTTTTCATCTCTGGCCATCATGCCTGCAAAATCATTCACTGTAATGTTGACATTAGTATGGCTTACATTTCATGTGGGAAGTGGCAGGAGATCAGAGGTAGCGGACTGCCAGTGGCCAGCACGTGGAAGTGTGAAATGGACCAATATTTGTGTTCTTGGCTTTTTATCTGACTTGGAAGAACAGCCACAGAGAACATCTTTACAGCAGGTGCTCCTGTATATCTCTAAGTGTAAAACTGGGGATAATTATATTTGTTTGCCTCACAATGGCGCTGCTGGGATTATTTAAGGCTGGTGAAAATCAGAAGGCTCAGGCATAGTCAGCTCTTGCTGTCCTGTGCTGTTCTAAGTGTCGTTTCCAGCCACCTGAGAAACCCTTCAAAGCTCGCTTATGTGTACCCTATAGTTCAAAAGAGCAAATTGCTGTGATTAACAGTGCTAATATGTAAGTGTGCTTGTGTATCAGTGTATATCTTCTATTAGAATAAGAGATAATGTGAATTCTGGTCTGTATGGGAATTATTATCTTTTATAATCTGATAAAAAGGAATGCTTTATTCCTTGAAGAATCAGATCCTTCCCTTGAACTATGGGCAACTTTTAGGAGCTCAAAAATATCTTTATACGATTCTCTTTCTACTATTTCTAGTATCCATCTCCCTTATAAGCAGTAACAAGCCATGGATTTTATCTAGAAATTATCTCTTTAGCTTTAATTATAATTCTAGGTATCTGGGAGACTAGGCCAGTCAGACAAAAGGATTTTCTTTTTCATCGGGCAGAGTCTGTTGCCTCCGGCTTTTCTGCCTCTGACGTGTCTCCTGTGAAGTTCAGCATGGCTTAGATCAAAGGGTGAACACAGCCCCTGATTATAATGATGGAAAGGTTCTGGCTTAGCATGGAGACGAGCCTTCTGGAAATTTGGTTCAGATAATAACTCATCCAAATCCTCAGTTTGCAGATTTATGGATGGGGGCACTTTTAAACTTGAAATATTCACAGTTCCTGTTTTTTTTCTTTAAAGCCACTCTAGTACAATTTGGCTGCACGCTCTCTCCTCACACTGTAACCTGCCGGGAACGAAAAAGGAGAGACTTCAGGGGTGTCAGGTCAGGCAAGCTGCCACCCCTGGCCTTCCCGCTGGGCAGATTTGCAGCTACTCCAAGGTGAGAGGCCTGCTCAGAGAGGTGAGTGCTGCACCTCGGGCAGGCGGCTCTTGTCTCTGGTTGTTAATTGTTTGCTGTGAACGCCAAATAAACAGACACTGATTTTTCATGGGGCTAGCATAGTCCTAACCCCAGTAGAAAGGAGGAAAAGTACCAGGAGGTTTCCTGTGTGGCAGACGCCTGCAGAAGGAACACACCCGAAGGCAGCTGCACCCCTCGCACACATGGCGCCCCTCACACCTGCTGTGGCTGTCACCACCGTGGCTGTCACCGCAGGAGGGCTGGAAACCCTCAGTGACTCTATGTAAGGCAGAGGGTGCAAGGTGGCCCCTGGCCCTGTGCTGCCCAGTGTCCTGTGGGGCTCCCACCGAGGGAGCAGAGAGAGGCACCCCTGGAACACTAGGGGAGGAGCAGTCAATGTCTTGATTCATATACATTTGCTTCCTTCACACAAGAGAAGATCTTACGTTATGAAGTCACATCCATCTACTCAGGCAAACGAACTGTTATACAAAATAAAAAACAACCATGTTCGTGACTACAGCCCATGGACTGCTGCTGGCTTTCAGATAATAATACAAGTTCATTTGCATCATTTGAAGTGGCAGGAGAAACCTGCAGGCTCCGATGTGTGACCACAAAACCACTTCTGCCCTCAAAGGTGGCCATCTGCTGGAGGGTGGGAAGGCCATGCAGGGGGATCTGGACAGGCTGGATCGTTGGGCTGAGGCCGATTGTATGAGGTTCAACAAGGCCAAGTGCCGGGCCCTGCACTTGGGTCACAACAACCCCAGGCAGCGCTACAGGGTCGGAAAAAAGTGGCTGGAAAGCTGTCTGGTGGAAAAGGACCTGGGGGTGTTGGTCCACAGCCGTCTGAACATGAGCCAGCAGTGTGCCCAGGTGGCCAAGAAGGCAAACAGCATCCTGGCTTGTATCAGCAACAGTGTGGCCAGCAGGACCAGGGAAGTGATTGTCCCCCGTACTCAGCACTGGTGAGGCCACAGCTTGAATCCTGTGTTCAGTGCTGGGCCTCTCATTACAAGAAGGGCATTGAGGTGCTGGAGAGAGTTCAGAGAAGGGCAACGAAGCTGGTGAGGGGCCTGGAGCACAACTCTTAGGAGGATCAGCTGTGGGAGCTGGGTCTGTTCAGCATGGAGAAAAGGAGGCTGAGGGGAGACCTTATTGCTCTCTACAACTACCTGAAAGGAGGGTATAGCATGAAGGGTGTTGGTTTCTTCTCCCAAGTAGCAAGTGATAGGACGAGAGGAAATGACCTCACGTTGTGTCAGGGGAGGCTTAGATTGGATATTAGGAAAAAATTCTTCATGGAAAGGGTTGTCAGGCATTAGAACAGGCTGCCCAGGGAAGCGGTGGAGTCACCATCCCTGGAGGTGTTTAAAAGGCATTTAGATGAGGTTCTTAGGGACATGGTTTAGTGCCAGAGTTAAGTTATGCTTGCTCAATGATCTTGAGAGTCTCTTTCAACCAAAATGATCTGTGATCACCTGCACACAAAGGCTGAAGCCCTTCCTAAGCGCGCAGGGCAAAACCAATGGAGACAAGCAAGCGTTGGTGTGGTTTGTGCTGCCACACTGGATTAAGAGCAATTTTTTCCTATCAAAAGCACCTTCCCCCGTCCCAGATCTTCACTAATCCACAGTAAAACATTAATTTCCCCTTTGCCACCATATGCCGAGTCCCACGAGAGGCTGGGCACGAAGCCTGCGGGCAGGGACCGCCAGCTGCCGGCCCAGTGCGGGTGTGAGTCGGGCATCCAGGTGTGATTTGGGCACCCAGGCTGGATGCCATGCAGCAGCTGTGCAGCACAGCACCAGATACGAGGCTTTTTATTTCAAATTCACATCTGTGAAGAAGGTTACACAAGGGTGGGAAGTGAGGGTGAGATGCACAAGCTTGGTTTAGATATTTTTGCAGGAAAAAAAGAAGCAGTACAACAATATCTCAAGCTGCAATGCCTTAACATGTGCTACCATTCCTAAAAGTCGTTCCCCATTTTCCATTTGGTAAAAGAAAAGTACACTTTTTTCTTGAGACTTTCCCTAAAACAGCTCAACACACTTTTTAGGGTAAAGTTCATTAAAAAATAAAGTAGTGGGGAGGGAGCCTTCCCAGAAAGCTTGGCAGGCTAACAGCGTTTCAGAGTGCTGCTAGATTCTGATTTCGTGCAGCAAATTAAAGGGAACTCCCTCAAGAAAATTGGACTGCATCGTTAAAAAAAAATCCTACAACCTTTTACCTCATCTAACATTGTTCTGACACTAGAGTGTCTACCGAGGGACAGCTGTTTCCTCTTCGTGACTAAATACATTAGTAAATTTATTCCATAGAAGTATAGGATTATTTAATTTGCCTTGCCTGATTTCTGTTCCTTCTTTTTTTTTTTCCCCTCCCTTTTTTTCTTTATTTGATTAGCCGAAAAAGGTGTCTTTCCTAGCAATATTTGTGTCTCTGAATGTCTTTTCCCACTAAAAAACAGCAAAATCTCCCGGGAGCGCTTTCTTCATGGAAGAGGCAGCGGAAGTGCTTACAGCTGTAAGAAGCCTACCTTGAGCTGTTTAAAACACATATAATTAAAAAATCATAAATACAGAAAAACATGTAATCAAATAATTGGCCATCTCAGTGGTTACACATTTGTTGTGTTGCAAAAAACTCTGTCTTTCCTCTGGTGAAACAGGTTTGGTGGGAGGATTGCATTGCAGCTTGTTAACATGGCATTTGTGCAGAATGTAAAGTTCAGCCCGCTGTGCACATTTGGTGGGCCCGTGGCTGAACAGGGCAGGGGATCTGGTGACAAAGGACACTGGAAAGGCCAAGGTCCTCCATGCCACCATTGTGCTGTTAAGACCAGCCTTCAGGAACCACAGGGGACCAGGGGAAAGTCTGGAGCAAGGAGACATAACCCTAGTGAAGGAGGAAGAGGACCAGGTTGGGCAATAAAAGTTTCACCTTTAATACAATAACCCCCAACCACTTCACCTGGGACTGCAGAATTCAGGTGAGTTTGCTTTCTGGTGTATTAACCAAATGATGGGATTAAGAAGCGACCTGATTTCATTTCCTTTTACTCAAATTCCTAGAACAAGCATTGAAATATTTTCTGCATTATTACATGGTGAATTTGTAGACTACTCAAAGGGTCCCTGAATCTATCAAAACACCTGGCAAAATCTACAAAAAAAAAAAAAAAAGGTTCTACTGCTTTTGAGTTCTTTAAGGCTTAAAAAGTGGCCGTGCTCAGTCTGTGGATGACATGCGGATATTATTTTACAATGAAATCCTGACAAAAATTCTCCTTGGCACTCACCTTTAAGTATAATTAGGTGTGAAATTTTCCTTATCCAGCCCAGAGCCAGAATTGCCAGCAGTAATGAGGCCAACAATATACTGAACAGACTGACCACTGAACAGAACGTATATACATATATAGGCAATGTATGTGCGTGTAATGCACACACTGCACACTAACACACTAACAGGGCTATTCCCATCAGCAGTTGGTTCATACCCAGAAGCACGATTATTCTTACTTCCAGCCATGATCATTACATTAATGCCATGTGCAGTAACTGAAACATTATCTTGTTGTCCAAATAAATACCTTTCTGGATCCTCCTAATCTTTTAATGCCAGCTGTGCCTTCTGGAGATGACTTGCTCATTTTAACGATGCAAACTTTTTCCAAAGCCTTTCAGATGTAAATTACTGCTCTCTTAAGACCACCAAATGCAAAAAAAAAAGATCCTAATTGTACAGTACTTTTTCAGGCACCATTTGTACCTGCTGAGGTTCCTCCAGTCTTTTTTGTTCTCGTATGGAAATTTTACCTGCATCTACAATGTGTTCTATCACCCATTCAACCTCCTTTTTCTACATTATTTTTTCATTACCTTGCCTGTCTCTGCATTTCATGGGTGCTTTTCCAGAGCCTTATTAAAATTATTGACACAGGCCCCGTCTTTCGTCTTGGCTCATTTGGTGGTGTCTGCTCCAAAGAGAGAGGGCCGGTGCCTCTCTGACCCAGCTCTTCTCCCATGAGGCTGCGATTTCTGGGCCTCATGATCCCAGCTGAGCATATGGACCTGGCACAACCTATAACTGCCTTCATCAAAGGCCAATGCACTCTTAATCACAGGCGTAAGTTTTTGCAGAAAGTATTCAGTGAAAAATCTCATTTGGAAGTCCCTATCTGAACAGAAAGTATCATAATGGACACATTTAATAGATTTATTAAATTTAAAAGCACACAGAAGTTGATAGATTCTTCAGAAACCAAATCATTACTGAAACAAGGTATTTCCTTCTCCGTCAGCTTTCTGCAAATGTTTTTCTGTTTGTTCAGTAAGTGAAAAATAGGAAACCTTATCCTCAGGTAGTTGAGCATCCTATACCCAGCTCTCACCAGGCTGAGAAATAAATCCCTTCTCTTCGATCCTTCAGTCCACAAAAATAGTCAGCAGTTAATATTAATGACCTTTCAAAAAGCTTTTAAGGCAAGTTTTCACAAATATAAAACCAAGGCATTTGCTTCAACTCTTTAATAGTTTATGAAAACCTCGTGGCTGAATATATTTCCTGCAGTTTCCTTTGCCGTTTGCCATGGGCCCATTTCTGCCCCCTGGGAAGCCGCAGGATGCTCACAGCAGCTGGGCCACCCCACTGCCAACTCCGGTCCACCAGGGATGGACACACACCCTTCCCATAAAGAGTTCCACTCAGCCTGGCCCCAATTTGTTCTCTCATAGAGGAATCACCAACCAGTGCTCACACTCCTGAGCACTTCAGTATCCAGGGCGTGACTGTGACCAGCACAAGATTCTTTGGAAGATGCTTGAGTAGGCTCAGCCCATGCAGTTGGTGGCGGTCTTGTAAGAAATGCCCCACCTCTGTGTCTTGCTGTGTTTCTGGTGGCAGGAACGACTTGCTGCAAGGAGTCTGGAGGAGAATTGTGGGTGTTTGGAAGAGTCCGGGCAGAAGTACGTCCTTCTAGAGCCGCATCAGTTTATGCACAGACAACCGCAGCAACACCGTCATGGAGAAATGGGAATTAAATGCTTCAGAGTTTGTATTAATTATTCAGCAGCTTCTGTGCAGTGAAAGGCAAAGGCAAAACTGGTGTAAAAGTAGAGAAGACCTTGGACTCATTCCCTGCGCAGCCCAGACCGGGGGAAAGCTGCGGTCCTCGAGCATCAGTAGCCTGGTGCATCATGTCCGGGAGATCCAGCCAGCGCTCTTTGGTGCTTTGCAGGTGTGAATATCCACCACTTCCAGGCAGTCCTGGCAGCGCACAGCACAACACCAGTGGAATTTGCACTCACATTTGGTCATTCTGCTGACACGGGAGGTGTCGTAGCCTCTCCCACAGCACATCACCTCACAGCTGTCCATGCCGCGGGAGGTTTGATTACAAACCCGACCTGCTGTCCCGAGGGACCCTATGGAGGAAACGCAGGAAAGGTCAGGACGCGGATTTTAAGGACAGAAAGAACAGGAAAATAGGTACAGGAGACATAATTTGCAATGTATTAGATTCTTCAACATCATATCACCTGGAATTCAATATCAAGCCAGAAGAGTGCTTATAATAAGGTAAAATTGCACTCAAATACTCAAATTTATCCTGGAAAACAGCTTTGGAGATGAGGAGTAAAATGGACCAAATACTTAAAAGGCTCTGCCTGATTCTTTTCGTATCATCATGCTTTGTTTCACCTTCCCACAGCACCTCTTTCCAGCAAGCAGATTCCCTCCCCGAGGCAGCCACACAGCCCCACCTGCCCCTAGGCCTCTGTGAAATGAGGTGCCCGGGAGGAGCAAATCCTGGTGCTTGGGAGCTCATGGACTTGTGGGGAGCTCTGGGTGGTCAGGGAAGGACTAGAAAGAGGAGACTGCTAATTTTGGTGGCTGCAAGGGACATGATGGGCAGAGTAACTGTGCTGCCAGTGGTTGAAGCCTTTGCAGAAGCAAGCACAGAAGCTCTCCAGCCACCTGGCATCACCACTGCATCCAACCAAAGCCCTTGTGTCCAAAAGTTCAGGTGCACCTCTTGTCTCCGTGGGGTAAGCACCAAAGGTTCTTCTCCTCTGTCTCGACAGAGATTAGGAGAAACTATGTGACAGCCTGCTGTGGACAGAAGCAGGGGTAGGGGAACATACCCCACCTCTTCATGTTTTTACAGCCTCCCTGGAATGGCTGAAACACCCCTGCCCATCTCCACATGCCACAAAGTGGCTCTTTAAGGCATGTCTTAGCCCAAACAGCTACTGTACCACACAAGAGCTGCTGCTCAACTAATACAAACTTATGTTAGGGTTCAGTTCCGGACCTATACCACAGCTGTTGACAGATTATTACTATCCAGCCAAAAAACTTCATGAATAGTCATTGCTTCACTTATTTTCTTATGTATTGCTATTATGAATCAACTTCAGGTATATCCAGGAGATTAATATTGTTCTGACATTTTCCTTAAACCAGATGATAGCTTGATTCTTCTGTTCTTGGCCAGAGTGGGTTTCCCTGAATATCGACTGCCATCACTAAAATAACTGCAAACATTTTACAAAGTGTATTCACAGGTGTGAACATGAACAATTCCATTCCTTCAATATCTAAATCGCTGCTCCACATCTGCTGCAGGCAGAGCAGGAGAAGGGCGTCGTGTGGCCGCCTGCCCCCTGGCTCAGGGGGTGCCCACAGCCACCCCAGGAGCTGCTCTCTGGCCCTGGCTTGGGGATCCTGAGCCACAAAGGTGCTGCTGTGCCAGCCAAGCACAGACCTGGTGAGCCACCCACGAGGGAACAGGCAGAGGGAGGAGAAGACACGCTGAATGGAGCCAGAGATGGGCTCCTGCACCTGCAGCCAGGGATGTCATTTGAATCCCCAAGAGATGGGCAAGGGCAGGAGGAGGAGAGGTACTACCAGCAATGGCCTACATGGGCACACACCACCCCTAACAAGCCCTCTGCCATGCAGCTCTCCCTGCAAGGCCAGCTGCACTGAGGTAACCTGGACAACGGGCAAAGCAGTGATGGGAAAAAGCTTTTCCCAAGTCCTTTTTTTCAGGAATTGCCCTGCAATGGGGGAGAGAGACTTGCAGTGGCTCCTGGTGCCCCTGATCTAGGCAGGGCCAAAGAGTCAGGACGGCGCAGAGCTACATGGTTCACCTGTGGTCCCATAAGAAGCCTGTGGCGGAAAACAAACCAAACCCTGCTTCCAGGCCACCATGTTCTCCTGCATCCATGATACTGTGCAAACAGCTGGGACATCTGAACGTAAGTGTTGGTGCTTGTGTCAGCCCACAGCAATATCCATCACATCCCAGAGTGTGCAAAATACAACTGAATAACTACTTTTGTAGGGGCTTGTCCTGACCTCTCTGCTCAGACAACAAAAAGAGGTACAAAGGCCAAGCTTGCAACTTGTACAATTAATGTTCTGCATCAAGAATTTGGTGTGAATTCCTGCTTACCTCCCTGCACAGGCTCCCCCCACCCCTCTTACTCTGTGGGCTTAACCCCACTGATAGGGCCCAGCCCCAAAGTCTTGGAGTGCCTGGGCTGCATAAGCCAGCACACCTGGGACAATAATCTCTAACAGACACGGTCTGGGGTAGATTTCAAACCACTTGGTGCTTTGCTCTCTGTGTGCGGTTCGTGTGAAATGAGCTGGACACTCAATGGCCTTCGCTGCGCCACCGCCACGCGTTGGCCAGACAGGCGTCACCCCTCCAGCCGAGCAAAGCAAAGCTTCTCTCCGCCTCGCTAACCTGCGACCTGGAGCAGAGCGGGGCCGTGCCGCCCTGCTGGGGGTGGAAGGAAGACCCCACATCCCCCACTGTGTGGAGCATCACACCAGGCTGTGATGAGGTGCAGGAGCTGCCCTGGGAAGGTCTGACCACATTCCTCAGCTGAGGCACAGGTTAGTTTCCAACTCCAAAGCTCTCATTTCCAGATGTTTGAGGAAACCGCACAGCAGCCGAGGAGAACCTGAGTGGGATATGCCTGGTGGTTTCAATGGGACCTTTGTCACTGCCTTTAAAACCAAAATTATTTCAGCCCCTAACAGACAGTTAAAAGTCAGTATCATCTGACACTGCCCAAAGTACAACATCGACATTTACTGCACCACTAGGAAAGGAGAATAAATTATTCACAGAATGTGATGAAAGAGAAAACAGGTTCACATAAAGGCTTAGTTCTGAGTAAAACCAACATTTTTGGAAAGTTCAAACAGCATCTTCAGCATCTCTGGGGCTTCTCTCATGAGAAAGAAAATGAGCAATGGCTGACAGTGAGCAACCAGGCAAGTTACTGCGCTCCTTGGGGGCACTCACATACCTGGGTGATGAAGACAGCAGAAGACACTAAGCAAAATACGTCAGAGTTTTCTGATCTTTGCCTGCTACCTGTAATGCACCTCCTCAGCACTTAAGAGGCAGGAGTATGTTGTAACTTGTAAAAAGTTTTGATGCAACTTCTTTGTTTTCACTTCAAGTTTCAGACTTATTGTGTTGACATACAACATTATACCTGTCAAAACATCCACCGCTTTTAATACTGCCAACTTTACAGCCTGTACATCAAACTCTTTCTTCTTGGTTTGCACAGTTGCTTTCTTAAGCAAACATATGGTAAGTTGAAAAATACTTTTTCCTATTCCAAAAGCACTAAAACGAATTTATTCCATTTACAACGTGAGAATTCCCCTTCTATTTGACNAAAAAAAAAAAATCTGTGAAATCCCTGACAACAAGAAAAACAAGAAAACAAGAAACTAGTTTCCACACAAGCTGTTGGGGGTCTGGGGAGGAAATATTCACAGAAAAGTAGATCTGAAGCTACTTTTTAACTTAAGAAAGATTCACATGGAGCCTACGTACAACACATCAGCACAGCAGGGCTGCAGAAGACAGGCAGTGCATGCTGGGGCAGCCTGATCTGGAGGGGCTGTGATTCTCCAGGCCAGCAACGAAGAGATGGCAACATGCTGATAAAAACAGCTTATCCAGATTCCATTCAAAGCAAATGTGTGTCTCGCTCTAATTTCCATGGCCACTGACAGCTGTCATAACCTCCCAGGTCTCCAAGGCCCTGGGGTTGATTGCACTGCTCCCCTGCCAGCTGGTGCTCAGAGGAGAGCTGCTCCAAGGGAGGCCATCGCAGGCTCCACCATCAGCTTGCACGGGGCTGGAACTGCACCCAGCATGTCTGCAACACGTAAATTGGAAGATACAGGCCAAGAAGTTGCACAGGGACTGCCTGTATGCAGCTAACCTCAGTGAAAAGTTTTTGACGCAGAGCAGGGTTACTTTCCCTCCATGGGTTACACGCCCCAAGTACTAACACGTCTTGCCCAACACCAGCACTTTGCAGGCTATACTTCAGTTTCACGTTTTTCTTTTACTCTGGACTTGGCTTCAGTCATCTCAAAAATGCAGCAAACGGCTTACGTGGGGCAGCAAAGGAAATAAATTAACACAAAAATAATCCTGTGAAGGACCTGAAGAAGGTTGCCCTGAGCATGTGGTTTGTCACCCAACACACAGCTCTATGGAGCTGCCCATAGCACATGCACTTCTGCAATGCTTTCCACCAGGACACCAGGTGCGGAGGGTCCTCAGACACAGCCGCAGCACCCTGTCTGCCTGTTGGGGACACAGGAGCAGGCCACCACAATCCAGGTGTGCAACCCACACCCTACACACAGGCAAAAGCAGTGATGCTGGCTTTGACAGCACCCAAACCAGGACTATCTGAGTGTCAGAAGAAACCTATGGATGACCTGAAGCACATGGCACGGGGGTTGCAGCAGGTTCTGAGGGACTGCTGCAGCAGCCTGAGACCACCTGCACATAGACACAACCTGCCCCTTCGGTCCACCACCACATTCATGCAGCTGAAGCCTCATTGCTACCAACACTTGCAAACAGTCAACACGTGCTCACCAACACCATCCTGAAGCTCATCCAGCACCTGCATTTTGGTGTCTACACCTCTGCTCCATATGCACGACCTCAACTTGCATGGCTGAGCTCAGCTTGCTCTGCACAATTTAGTGGGGGTGTCCTTGCAGAAAGAGGCTTCACTCAAGCACTGCCTAAGTTTTTTGCTTGCTCTGTACAAATTAATTTTTAATAAACCTGTTCTAAAATATTTTCTTTTGCAGGAAGCCATTTCACTGCTTTAATAGTCTTTATGAACAACAGCCTGCAAGGAAGGGTGGGCCAGTGATGGGTGATGTCCACGCTATGGCTGCTCCTGAGTTTGTTCCTAAAACAGTCACTGCTTGTCCACTGGTACATTCAAAACATGAACAACTTGTAGTGGCTTTCCACCAGCCTATCCTGCATGGTTAGTCAAACAGCAATCTTTTAAAACTTAAAATGCTTCTAACAGACGCTTACAAGCAGACAAGCAAGAGGGTTTTTTCAGAGCATTTGAGAGGTGAGGTTGCACACTCAGGGTAAGATATCGTAGTGACAGCAGGACTGACGCTTGTACAGCTGTCACTTTAGTTCCCTTCAGAACTTTATCATTTCTAACAGGTCTCTCCCTGTATAGCCTTGGCATGCTTGTATTGGTTTGGGGAGCTGGACATTTCTGATAATAAATGGGAAGACCATGTAGAGTGTGGCAAAATTTGTAATTTCATGACAAGATTTTCAAAAGCCTTCTGGGATCCTACTTCTGTTTCTATCAAATTGTGAGTGCAAAGTTGTGAGTGAAAATTATTTCTGCATCCATGTGAGCAGAGTTAAGTGAATTCTGAACACTTCTGAAAAATCTTCTTTTGGTCCTTTTCTAAAAGTCATGAAATCTTAATGCAAGACAAGACGTGGTTGGGTTATTACGTTCTCCTGCTATTGAGTTGCTATTAGTGGTTTCCACATACTATATCTCTCCCAAAAGCAATGACTCCTCTTTTCTTTCTAGGGAAAAAAACAACCAACCAACACATTTTTCACGTTGTATGGGTGACCCATGGATGTATGTCCAGCTGCCTCTCCCAGACAGACCGCCAGGCGCAGTGGGGTGTATTCAGCCCCAGCACCCTACGGTGTCTCCCCACCACCCGAGAGAAGAGCCAGCGCTAGACGCTCTGATTGCAGAAGATGAGGTATGTGTTTTTTGGATAGGCTGCTGATGCAACCCCTGAGCACCTTTAATTTGCTGGTTCATATGTGTAAGCACACCCAAGCCACAGAGGACACTGGCTTGGTCATTTTACAGCTTGTGAAACTGTATCTGGTCAAGTCATGACACTTCATAAGATTTGCTCTGGGAAACCTTCATTCAGTCCCAATACTAACAAACTTCCAGATATGCCTTTTTTTCCTTTTTTTTTCCCCTGAAGAACTAAATTGCTTGAATTCCCTGGCGAATGAAAGGTAAAACTGCATTCAAGGACATACTAAAGAGCTGTGGTATTAATACCGTATTTAGCTGACACCAAGATGCTCCCCACCTATTTCCAAACTCAGACTTCCATAATCTCATTTCGTTTCCAGTCATTTAACAGGGCTGACACTCCGGAGTGCTCAACAGGGCAAACCAAAGGTAACAAAGGAAAAACGCTGCTCAGCTGCTGAAATTACCACTCTCAAAGCCAGATCGTTTTTCATTCGTCTGATTCTTTCTTTGCTCCACACGAGCAGCAGGGCATCCTGCATCCCGTTAAAGGTTTACTGCAGCTTGCCAAAAATGTGCTCTCCCAAACAGCCACATTCTCTGAATTCTGGGCGGTAAAGAAACACCACCTCATCTGCAGCCTTATCTTGAGCTGAGCCAAAGCGCATGTCAGACTCTGTCATCTCTGGGCAGGCTTGACAACATCAGGCAAGCGGACACAGTACACTGTGGTGAAAAATGCCCACCCTCCTCCGTGATAATAAGACTGACAGATGAGATTAGGCTTAGTAGGAAGATACCATTAAATGGCTTTCTGACATAGAAGTGGGTAGTGTACGGACCCTCTTCTGGGGGGGAAAGAAATCATGGGTTTTACAATGAACAAGGCAACTTCAAGAAATAAAGTTTTGAATAAATTCTATCCCACAAATCAGTCTCTGCACAATGCCACAATACCCCCATTTATTCACCTGGATTAAAGTATTACACTTTACAGTGCCATTCAGTATTCAAGGAACAAGATGTGCTTGTGCAGGTCATAAGCATAACCTGCAAGAGCCATAAATAATTAAAATGACCATGACTACTCAACTAACCAGAAACACTATACAATATAAGCGTACTGGATGAAATTCTGGGTTCACTGAAGTCAATAGTACATGACCAGGACTTCACATATTGTTCTTATTTAAGTACAGTTGTTTTGCAATGCTTATTCCACATAAACTTGGATTGTAAATATGCAGTGGTGCCAAAAAGAGTTGAGCTGCATTTCCATCCAGATACTCACAGATATGTCATGCAGGCTGCGATCTGGTACGTTATACAACCTATTAATTAGTTCCACAACATCTTTCATACATTACTCAGTCTGGCTCTCTTTTCCCAATTTCTGGTTTTCTAGTTGCTAGTTTTTAATTGCCACATCAGGAAATACTATACACAGGTCAAGGACCGTTAGCAGAATTCCTGGTGCTTGGCAATGCCTTGAATCCTATAACAGAGTTAAGTGTGTCTCTATTGAAATTTCTGAAAGCAGAAAAAAAAAAATCAGTGTTAATAGCAGCCCTGAAACTTTACCTCTTCCCACTGGGGCTGGCACAACTCTTCAGAAAACGTGATGGTTACCGAAGACAGAGCCAACACTGTTTCATAAAGAGGAGTAAATAGCAGTGTCACTCGACACAGTGTGCTGTGCCCCACTGACCCCTCTTCTTCCATCCACCTGCACGTTCTCCAGCTGCCTTGCACCATGTTCCAAACAGCTGCACCGACTGGTACAACTGTGCTTTGCACCGAGCTGCCGTACCTCCTACCTTACCGATGGGGAGAGGGGTGTCTACAACCAGGGGGTCCACAGTGAGCTGCAGGGAACATGCGGATAAAGGAAGACACCAGTCTCTTGGGAGCCTGCAGCAGCAGCATAGCAGTATGGCAGAGAAGTGAGACAACTGGAGGTTGTGTCAGAGGGACATTATGGGACTTGGGGCTGCTGTAGTTACATCTTGCAGCCCTGGAGCGAGCTGTGTGATACAAATGTGTTTGTGGCTGTGTGCAGTACGGACCTGCCTCCAGTGCATAGCTCAAACTCATCCTAAAGGCAGCTTTTGCCTTGCAGCATCTCCAGGACTCCACATCATCTGGAAGAAACTGCTGAACTATATTAGAACGACTGGCTGTCACACACCTAGGGACATCAAAGAGGGACACACACCTAGGGACATTCTTGTACAGAGCTGTCCTTCCAAGACATCTTTCTGCCTGTTTCCTGCTGGTTGCATACATGGATTTATATATATACAGATACACACACACTCAGTGATAATTTTTGACCTTCAAAGTACAAATGTCTGAAATAAAACCATTCACATGTAATGACAGAGGCTTACCTACATCCCTGTCCCTGATACAGTAGTCTGGAGAGCTTTCAAAGTACACCAGGTCATTCTTAGTTGGCTTCTTAAATCTCTTATTAGCCACAGTGAAACCCGTGCCATCTTGATTCATGACCACCTGAATCGCTCCATTGTATTTCTTCCACAGATAATCTCCTGTTTTCCTAAAGTCTGCCATGGCGAGCCAACAGGTCCTTAGAGTGCATGATCCACTCACACCATGACATTTGCACTCCTGTTTCAAAAACCGCTTCACAGCCTGTTTAGAAATGCAGCAAAATACACACAGGTAAAACAAACCGTAATTTGCGCTTCTCAGCCCTCTTCCATTTATCGTTCAATGCCAGGCATGCAATGGGTCTCCAAATCACGGTCTGTAGTGACACCCGCTGGTAGCATCACGTCATCCCTACGTGGTTGGTCTGCTCTGGTTGCTTGACTCAACCCCACACACAGCCTTTGGGCTGGTGGGCTCAGCTCCTCTGCTCCTGCAGGTCATCCGAGGATGGAGATGGTCCTTAATGCCAGGACACAGACTGGACAGGAGGAAACGATCTGGGGAAAGGACAGGGTCACTCAGCCCCTTGGCAGGCGAAGGTACCCTCTTTCCCCATCGTTCCAGCTGGAGCATCGCTGTGCTGACCCTCTCTAGCTCACCTTCCTCAGTTGCCCTTTGCCATGAATAGTGTTTCAAATATTGCCTACAGACATTTCATGTTTAAATGCTTTTGCAGAGACTGTGCAAAGCATCGGACCTGGGCTAGGTATCTGCTCTATGCAAAATTTTAAATATGGCATTTTTAAAATGCTTATGAACCTTTTAACAAATATTTTAGAACAAGTCCTTCATTAGCTTCCACTGGAGAGGTCACCTCCATCATTAATTTAATGTCTGGATCACATTAAAGCCATTTCAGCTTCATCTCAGACATTTAAGTTATCAGTGTGATGGTGGAGAACAATAGATGGGTTCATGTACAATAAATAATTCATTCCTAATTCTGAAGATATGGATATCTGATCCATAAATATTATGCCTTAAGTGTTCATGAAATATGAACATTTTAGAGTTTGTACAAGAGGAACAGCATCATGGGAGGAAAGTTAGAGAGAGCAAAGCTCTGTGATTAGGAGTGAGACTGATGTAGAGTGGGGAGGCATTTTTCAGTCCAGCACTTAGTAATAAAGTGAGAATGTGTTATAAAACCAAAGTACTTCTAGTTTTCTTTCCTTCCAGCTTGTAAATGTTTTGACTACCTCCAAGAAGTCACTGACATTCCCACAGCCCCACTTCATTGCCAGTGGTACCATCACAAAACTGGGATTTCTGCTCAGAAAGGGATTTAAGTGGATGCTTGGTTTTACTTATCTGAGTAGAAATAACTTCGACTACTTGCTGGATTGAGGTGTGGAATAGCAGAAGCAGCACATAGGGATGTGGGACTTTTGGGGAGTTTTTTTGTCAGTGATGTTCCTATACTGATACGCAGCATATTATTTTATATGATTAATATGGGATTATTACAAATATATATTCAATGTATTTACAAATTAGTAAAATCTTAATCGTCTAGTTTTAAAAGAAACCTATCAACAGAGGCCTCCTCTTTTGGGGATGAGAAAAAGCCAAGGGCACAGCTGGTCTTACCCAGAATCAAATGCCAGGCTTGTGGGATCCCTGCAAAACGAAACCTACACTATTGCAGGTCCTAAAGCATATGAGAATGTGTTGATTATTTTTAGTCTAATACATTTATCAAAGTCTGCTTATCTTTTTTCTAAAAACAAACAAACAGACTACCTGCTTAGTAATACTGTCGTATTATTTGGCATACATATATTTTTAGATCTACTGAGATACTTGACTATTTCAGAAAGTAGTTCCCAGCGTGGAGCCAATTCACCCCCATAAAGTCTTTACTGATGTTGTAGGCTGCAGTTTCTTTTGGTCAGTAACATAAATACAGCCATAGTATTGCATATGCATATCACTGATCTGAATAACCTCATCTGTCTATATGACATATTAATTACACCTGCTGGTAATAAACAGGTGGAGGTAAGACACTGAAGGAGAAATATTTTTCAGAAAACGTAATTTCCTTGCAGTACAATTAATTACAATTGGATCTTTTTTTCTAATAAAGGCTAGTTAATATAAAACAATGTTACAGTTTATAAAGGGAACTCCTTAATACAAAAAGATCAGAACATGAAAAATGTACTTCCTACTGAATATGTATTAAGGGAAACCAAAGACAAGAAACAAGTCTCTAAGATTCATTTTAGAAGTGCTTGGTCTAGCAGTGTAAAATATTTTTCTGTATTGTTTCAGATGTCATGAATGCACTGAATTTTGAATACAATTTGAATAATGGACAATATGCCTTTTTTCTCTAATGCTATTTTGAAGTTGCTCTTCAATAGTCAAGCCTGTTCTTCAGTGTGATCTTCAGCCTCCCTTAGCAATTTCTACTCTTTATTAACTGAAAGTAAAACTCCTCCATATATAAGGATTAGGCTCGAAGTAAAATCCCCATCCAAACTGACCCTGCAATGGCTTGGGCTTGTGCTTAACTTCCCCTGCAAGGAACCACAGAACTGGCTCAGATGTGAGCACTGTTCAGCAGTTGCGCTTGGTCTCTTTGGAGATCTCTGCCACACTGAACCTCCAAGGGAGACAGAAAAAGCATCTCAGGCTCCCACTCGTCCCATGCTGCTTCCTAACTGCTGAGATGGGCCAGCGAGAGCCCAGCGCTCCCTGCCCCAGACCCAGGGCTCACTGGGAGCACCCCGGGCGGCTGTTGGACGAACACCCACCTTCCTTCCAGCTCTGTTGTTGTGAAGGTTCATCAGCGCTCTCGCGTCTTTTCCTTTCCGTTCCTTGGCATCCACAAAGGCTCTGGCAAATTTAATACCGTAGTCGATGTTATCGCTGCAGCCACCCCAGTCGAAGTGGCCCTTGCTGTCCCTGGCAGAGCCTTTCTTGTTGGGATCGCAGGAGCAGGATTTCAGCTCCCCTTGGCTACATGCCCTGGTGATGGCGAAAACAACCCCAGCGGAGGAGATGGCGTGTACAAAAGCAGATTCTCGACTACCTGAGACAAACAGACAAAAAAGTCACTTTAAAAACCATTGGGGTAGTTAGTCTGAGCGGTTATCCTAACTCCAGCCATCTAGCCTGGACTTTTTTGCTGAGCAGAAGATAAAACTGGGCTGAAATCACACATTCCCTGGAGCCAGAATTAGTCATGGCTTAAACTTGGACCCCTCCCTGGTAAAAGCTCATCAATATAGTGTTAGAGTTGGAAAACATTAAATGTGTGCTTCTGATATTGATTAATATACTTTCATGGATCACTTGTTTTGTACAGATATGCGAATAGGACAGCTGGTATTTCTATCGTGTTTCATCGATTTAGGAAAATATATGAAGTGCTATCTCAGAGACAGGTTTAAGAAATTATTACATAGGGACACTGGAACAACATGCACATTGCAAAATACTGCAAATAGCTCTAGAAATAAGCTTTTCCTTTTCTGAAGCACCCAGAACAAACTTCCCTGCTTAAAAGGCAGGAGGGAGAAATCTTTGGTGTTATTTTCTGAAAAATAAGTTAAATTTCAGTTTTCTGCCTAGAACCAAGCCCAGTAACTGTAATTCACACCAACAAGTTCCATTGAATCAATGGCACTGCTTGTGTCATGTTTGAAGCAGGGTTTGGCCTGCCAGCTGTGACTTCCACACACCAGCTGCGAGGCAGTTTCCCCTTCTCTTAATGAAGATACTTTATTATAGCAAGTACTATCCGCATTTCTAGGCTATGCCTACTCTTAGGCTATCAGGTACATGCTTCAGTGTAATAATGGCTTAAGTTTATTTTAAGATGTATTTTATAATACAGAGCTACCCTATATTGGAACAATCTATTTGCAGTCATGGGATATTTTAATATTTTAAAATATTTTTAGCATGTAGAGAATGAGCAGTATAATTTTGTGTGGTACCTCAGGCCACCAGCAGTGCAAGACCCCTGTTGGGAGTGCTTATAAAACTTAAGTACTGTTGGCACGGTAAAGTAGGACCCCAAAGAGGGAATGTTATCTGTGATTTTATTGCAGGGGCAGCATTACACCATATAACTTATTATTTAGTGCTCATATTCCAGTGTCATCTATACGTTTCAAATGTGAAGGGCCCCAGACTTGCATGTGCTGCACAAACATTTGGCAAATGGCAACGAGAAGTTTGCAAAAGAACTGGGCAAACCCTGTCTTCCCCACACTGCCGTCCAAATCAGGAAGGAGAGACCATGACTTGTTACAAATCACGCTCTTCTGCAGATTTTGTTTCTGAGAAGATGTATCCAGAAACATCAACACTTTTACAAATCACATTTTACAAATTAAAAAGAAACACTTGACGTTGTTGGAAGAGAAATGTTTCATTTTAGTTTACTAAATTAATCAAAAATGTTTCATTTCAAAGTGGAGCGCTATCAAGCTACATTTTCCACCATTATCACTGCCTATCAGGCTCAGCGTAGAGCTCAGAAGCCTGATGCCTTAATTCTGTCCCATGAGCAAACAGTGAAAACTTCACTTTTAGAAAAACTGCATTTTAAATAAATTTTTCTATGAAATAGCATCCTCAGAATTAGGCCATGTTCTGCCAGACGTGTTTTCCTGAATGTCAGACAAACCTCTGTGAAAACTTCAGCTGACGGGTGACGTTACCAGTTACTCACAGATAATTGCTCAGGGAACGTGAAGCCAGTTACGGGAACCAACCACTGACCGCCAGTGGAGCCTGGCACCAAATGATGCTCCGTGGATGAAACCTCACTGCTCAGCTCAGCATCTCCAGTGTCTCCCATCCTCCTCCCCATCCCCACCAGTGGGATGATGGTCCCAGAGTACTGCCCTCCTCCTCCTCTCCCTGCAGTGCCACACTGCTCACAGCCTGGAAGGGCTGTCTCAAACGGTGCCGGGGACATCCCAGGGACACAAGTGCCAGGGCAGGGCCAGCCCCACCAGCTGTGCACCCAGGTGCGGCATTTGGTGAAAAGAGCTGCAGTTTAGAAGAACCTCAGCACATTCATCACTTGGATAGGGACATCCTGGCACATGAACAGATCTCAGCCCTCTCTTTGAGCCAAAAGAACCATATAAGCTGTCTGAAGACTCACTAGATGCCCTAGTTCAACATTTAGATGGCAACAACACCATGAAAAGCACATTGTAGTACTCAGCTTCTCAGGGTCTGCACAACCCTGGCTCACCACTATCAGATGTTTTCCTGCTTATGTCTCCCCTGGAGCCTGACCTGAGGGACCGGCTGTCACACCCCCTGCAGAGGGCTGAGGGCCTGAAGGGCACAGAGCCCACATCTCACCCCACACCTCATGGCAGCACAGCCCTGGTGGGACTGCGCCCTGCCGCTGTGCTTCCCCAGGGAAAAACTCCCAGTGGGAACCGGCCCGTGGAAGAGGTTCTCATCTGCCACCCCAACGGGCAGTTTGGTCACAGGCTGCCCCTTTCAGCCCCACCAGAGCACCGATCTCCCTGGGCACGATGGGCTGTGCTGGAAGCCCTCTGCCCAACTGCTGCATTCTGCCTCCTCCATTTCCCTGGGGCTCTATGACACAATGAAAAATCGAGAAGCTGGGAACTGCAGGGCCAGCCCCAAATGTGCCAAACCCCCCTTTCTGCGCTTTGCCCGTGTGTTTCTGCTCTGATACAGGTTTTGAAGCAAAGCAGCAGTTCTCATTACTGTATGTGCTCTCCTGCCGACTGTGAGACTCTGTGATAACTTTGCATTTCCTCTTTCTTTCCTCCCGAAACGTAAAAGGGAGCTTCAGCGCTGTTAGGATCGAAGGTAACAGAAGAGCCACCACCCGCCGCTGCTCTCCCGGTATTACCAACCACACCTCAGCGCTGATGGTCCCTAAAACCCCTTTTACCCTCACACCGACCCTCGAAAGCCCCCGTTACCTTCACCCCGAAGGCGCCGAGAAAGCGGCGCCGCGGCTCGAGGTGCGCGGGGGCGCGGAAGCTGCGCGCCCCACCCGAGCTCGCGGGAAGGCACCTCCCCCGCCCCGCCCCGCCGCGCCGCGCCGCGCCCCGCGGGACTCACTGCGCAGCAGGACGCGGCCGAGCAGGCGCTGCCCCCGCTCCAGGGCGTTGCAGTCCCAGCGGTGCCGGCGGAACTGGTGCTGGCACTCGGCCGTCCAGGCGGCCACGCCGCGGCCGATGGAGAGCATGGCCTCGGGGTGCCGGCGGCACAGCTGCCGCTGCCGGCTCACCAGGCCCGGCACGTTGTCGCACATCACCCGCGACGAGCCCACGGCCCCCATGTACCTGCGGGAGAAAACGGGCAGGGCAGCGCCGGGGGCCCGCGGAACCCCCCGGGCACCGGCCCCAGGGGAAGGGGGGATCCTCGGCCCCCCGTCTGCGGGAGGGAGCCTTCCTGTGGCGGATCCAGAGCTGCAGCTGCCTCTGCCCTTTCGGTGGACGTCTTTTAAAATTAGTAGCCGATGCTCTGTTTTTTAATAACCTGAAGCATTTAGGAGAGCCCTACATCCCACTATTACAGCTCCGTGCTTAAAAAAAATGAAGAAAGAAAAACCTTGACAAAAATTAAATTACATCATCTGTATCCAGATGGTCTCTATTAGTCCTGAAATGTTTCGAAAGGTACCTTTTATAAAACCCAAACTACTATAGGTGTCTTCTGAAGGGATCAAACAGAAGAAAATGTCCTTTTCTTGTATTTTCATTACTTTATACGATCATAAAATCGCTAAAGCCGTGACTTCCAAAAAAAAAATTAAGTTGCAGTTAAAAGAGACCATGACAAAAAGCCATTTCAATAAATAACGTTTATAGGGGCATGGACACAGATAGTAATTTTATTGAAATACGCTCAGTCTGATAAATCAGGCTTTGATGCCGCGTCAGCCCGTGTCGAGGTTAAATGTGTTCCCCAGGTTTATAGGAAGCGGTTTAACTCGTCTTCTACACCACGACTGCTCAGTCTGAGCTCGGTTGGAGTCCCGAGTTCGAGGGGCAGGTTTCTGTTTCCATTCTAACCTGTTACACGGCCCCTTGTTTTGCAGCTCGCTTGGACGGCCCGCAAAGAGCTCAAATACCATTTGAAGTAGGGTCCTGCGCTGCCCGCAGGGCTTTCGACCCTTTGCACTTGCAGTCCGCAATTCAGCGAGGAGAAACTTCGAAGGAGGGAGGGGACAGGGAGGGCGAGGAAAGGGTGGGGGGGTGGGGGGAAGAGGATAATAATAAAAAATCCCTGCTGTAGCCAATTCGCAGAGCCGGCGGGGCGCGGAGGGCTGGCTGCCAGCCCCAGCGCTTCACCCGCGCACCCCGGGCGTGTTCTGGGGGTCCGCCCTCCTCCCGCTGCCTCCGCCGGCCCCGGGGCCGGGAGGTGCCCGCTGCCCCCCCGGGCCGGGCTGGAGAGGGTCCCCCCGCTGCCCCCAGCCCTGCCGAAAGCCCCGCTCAGCCCTGGCAGCTGCTCTGTGCTTGTGCGAAGGAGGAGGCCGGGGAGCAGGGACGGGGTGTGGAAGGAGGTGCCGAGAGCGTCTAATCCCGCTTGCTTTTAAGGCCGGGTTTTCTGGCCAGGAGCAGCTGGCAGCAGAGAGCTCCGCTTGTGCGAGCCTGCGAGGGAGAGGCTTCCTCCCCCCCCTAATTTACAATTAATCCGACCCCACCTTCCCCAAGAGCAAATAAAAATTCCTGGAATTGCACAACTTACCACCATGAGGAGGTGACTGGTGGGGTCGCCCAGACCAAGACCAGGAGAAGAGACCACCAGATCCCAGAGAGAAAGTTCATGTTAGAAACGTTTCGGTCCACATCAGGTCAGTCGCGGGGGACAGAAGAAATCCCATGGAATAAAAATGACTGGCAGGAGCAAACGCACCTTGAGGCTTCTTTTTTCCGTGGGTCAAGCACCCCCGCATCCCCACGCACGGCCGCAGGGTTTATTGATCCCCTCCCGGGGTACAGGGGATGCCGGTCGGTGCATCGCTCCACATTCCTCTCGATTCACCCCGCACCAAATCCTTCAGGACAAGGAGCTCAGCCCCGATCCCATCCTTCATCTTTGCCCCGATCCAGCTCTTCTCTGCAGTCACAGCAAAACTGAGGGGCTAGTGTGGGCTGCTCACAGACTGGGTGGGTTCTGCTTTGGGTTGTTTTTTCTTTCCTCTGAAACTCTGATGGATGAAATGATGTCAAGAGACACTGGGGGAAGAGGAGGAGGTAACACCTCTGATTAGGCAAGGAATCCCGAGGAGCCAGTCGCTTTCCAATAACCCTACAAGCAGACAGTTAGTTCAAACACGCCAGCAGATGCTACGCGACCTGCTGCGGGGCCTCCAGCGGCGACCACCCCGACTATTAAAGACCAGCAGCACTTGGCACCTCTCAGGGTTTGACACGACGCCGCTTTTTCACTCGTTACGCGCACCCGCAAACAGCACAGAACGAAGCCGCGACTTGGTGCTGAGAGAAGCAGCAGAAAACGAGACCAGCCCCGGTGCAGGGGTGCGGCACCGCCCGGCCTCCTCCCCGCGCCCCCGGGCACCGCATACGCGCATACGTGCGGCGGCTCCGCGGGCACCAGCGCCGGGGCGGCTCTGCCCCCAGCCCCCGCGGGCACCGC
>VWYH01008549.1:27325-48803 GCA_013399365.1 Pampusana beccarii | reverse complement strand
CGGGCCGGGCCGGGCCGGGGAGCAGGGAGATGCCTCCGGGGCTGCGGATACCGCCGGGGGCGGCTGTAGCGCCCGGGCCGCCACCCCCGCCCGAGGGAGCGGCTCCTTCCCGATCACGACTGGCAGAAGCGGCGGCAGCTGCCCTGCCCGCGGGCCAGGCCTCGACCCCCGCCCAGCCCTTGTACCCACGCGTGGGGAAAACACGCCCTCTCGCTGCTAAAAGCACGGGTGAAGCACTGGGCTGCCTGTCCGGCAGCGGCGGGTCAGGCCTCACACCGCCGCCCCTCATTCCCTTCCACTCCTTCTTGCGTGTTCTTAATCCATTCTTTCTCCTTCACCTGTGCAGCACTTGCTCCCCTCATCTCGCCCCTACATTAAACCAGCTCTTCCCAGCCCAGGTCTCCTCTCTCCCTGCAACGAGAACGTCTCCACCTTGAGAACCCACTGAAGAACCTTTCAGCTCTTCAACTCCCCCTTCGCCCTCCCAGCTGCTGCTAATGACAGCTTCTCTTACCATCACAAGACACAACCAGAGCACACCAGCAGAACATCTCCAGTCAGCCAGTTTCACCAGCCAGGCTAGTGCCACAGAAGAGAGCAGCTGCCCTTGAACTCCAAGCCATAAGGAAAGTTGTCTTGTCCTTTCACAGCAGCACTGTTCCAGGTGAAGCAGTCTGACTTCACTCCCCCATGGCTGACAGTTGCCAAATAAGCAAACTCAACAACAAAGAATTTAGCAACTTTTTTTACTTAGCATAATCTATATAGGGCAAATACAAGATAACAGATATTCAAATGACGAACCATCATTAACAAGATGGACAAGCCCCAGTTCAAAGTCAGCCCTCAGCTGTAACAAACTCTGAAGGTTACCAAACAACTTATGGACCGCACAGTTCTTGTTCCTAAAAGATGCTTTCGGTTGTCAATCCCAGGTGAAAATCCTGAAAAAGCAAGCTGGGAAGCACCCTTGAGGTCTGTTCGTCAGACAGCACATCACAGCCATGGCTGCGCACAGAGAAGACATCAGTCTTCCAGGCTGTCACTCAGTACGACTTCTTGAGATCCCAGACATAGAACAGATGTAAGCATGCAGCATTTCAGAAAGGAAACTAAAAACGGAGAGTCGTATCAACTTTTGAGGTGCCAACACTCATCCACTTCTTGATTTAACTTCAAAAAAATCCAAGAAACCACCCTCCCCTACAAAAAACAATAAACCCACCCCATATCAGAAAAGCTTTTGGCAGCAGAGGCTTTGGGTTAAGGGCTATTGAAGCTTGGAGCACACGCAGTTCCAGTTAACTCCAGCAGGTCTTAAAAGCAATAGATCAGCATTCAGGTGTGGAAAAAAAAATACTGCATTTTTCAGCTAGTGGTCAACTTCAGTTCCTGAAGTTTAAGAGCCATACCTTGGATCAACTGACAAGGGAGGGAAAAGAAACGCCAGGGAGAGGACAGCAAATTCCAGCAATCTTTTAGACCACTTGGAGCAGAGGTCACAGTCCTCCCTGCTACCAGCCTTCCCAGGTCTGCAGTAAAAAGCTGACCTGTTTGGTCTTTCTGAGATACCCTTCTGGATGAACAGGAGCTCCTTTACCCCTGGCAACCACACCAGCAGCTCATGAACAGTCTCCTTCCTCTCCAGAAGAGTCATTTACCACACCTGCGTGCTGGTTTTATTGCCGTCCAGATTCCTTCTCTGAGCACTAGACTCGGTGCTGCCCTCACATGCATTCACCTTAGATAAAGTATTTCTATTAACCCCTCTCTCTTGCTGTACAGCACGTCAGAGCAGATGAGGTTGAAAGGTGCCCTGGGGGACCTCCTCCAGTCCAGCACCCTGCTCAGAGCAGGGTCAGCCAGCAGGTTGCTCAGGGATGTGTCCCGTTCTGAGTACCCCCAAGGACAGAGACACCACAGCCCCCCTGGGAAACCTGCTCCAGTGGGATGATGTTTTTTCCCCCTGCTTAGGTTTAAATGGAATTTCTTGCATTTCAGTTCGGGCACATCACCTCTTGGCCCATCCCTGAGCACCGCCAAGAAGAGCCTGGCTCCATCTTCACTCCCCACCCAGGTATTTATACAAATGAAGAGGATCCTCCTGAACCTTCTCCAAGCTGAACAATCCCAGCTCCCAGCTTTTCCATGTAGTTCACATGCTCCAAGCTCTTCAGCATCTTCATGGCTCTTCTTTGGACTTTGGACTCACTCCAGTGTGTCGATGTCCCTCTCATACTGGGGGGACCTGGCACCCCAGCTGTGTTCTCCTCAGCGCTGAGGACAGGAGAAGGATCTCACCCTCAACCCAATGCAGCCCTGGAGGGGTTGGTGGCCTCCTGTGCTGCCAGAGCAGACGCGTGTGCCTTCAACCAGTGTTGTGCACACACAGCTCCTCATCCAGTCAAGAACTCGTGCCACGTGCACAGATGACAGCGGAGTAGCCAGGAACACTGTAAACCCAATTCTTCGAATATGTAATATACCTTACGATATGGAGCTGAGGTTTTTCAACACTATAGTGAAAATAATGTAGTTAAACCTGCATTTCTACATTAAAATAAAGACTGCTTTCAGAAAAGCTCAAGGCACGGAAGGCTCATCTGAGAAGAATAATTAGTAAGACCCCCCCCCAACCCTGAAGTAGAAGACATCTTCCCATATATATCAGTCAGTAGCACAGCTTAAAAGAACTGAAAATCCCTCCCAGAGGGATCCCTCCAAGTCCTGCTTACAGAGACTACGGCTCTATATTACATGAAACCACACCTTTTAAATCAGGATAAAACCTAAAAGTAATTTAACAGTTATTAAAGCTGTTAAGGATACACATCACATTATTCATTTAACGCCAGTAATACCTCACTTCATACCTCACCACTTATCATTTTTGGTCTGTAAAATACAGACACCCATTACCTGGAAGTTCCGGTTTCTAGAATAGTGGAATAAAAATTCCAAATATACTTTTCCCCTCCCCCCATGCCTCCAGAACAAAAAAACGACAGCAAAAGTCTTTAAAAGCAGAAACCTGCAGTTATGATACCTACCGGACCCTCAAGGCTTTTTATCTGTGCAGAAAGATTTCTTCCCGTATGAATACCGAAACAGCCTGCAAGGTGCAGAACAGTTAACACAAGCTATGGATCACTTAAGTCACCCTTTCATGACACATGGTAAGAAGGATTTATTCAATTTATTTTGAGAGAGACACGTTCAGCAAAGCTGAAGACTCGGTATCTTCCACCATGTAAGGCCCAAAGCAACATTTGCAGTACTTGACTAGTAGCACAGCAGCTCTGTTTGGGAGAGGTGACCTGTAACTTCTGCAGAACTGCTGCACCAGAGAAAGCAAATGCAGGCAAACACCAGCTTACACATACGAGCAAGTTACAGCTTCGGGAAACACCTGAAGGGGTTCAAAGATGGCAAGAGGAAAAAGAATAAACTGCACAGGTCAAGCTTAAGTCTTGTCCCCAGCAAGGCAGTTGGATGAAGAAAAAGCAAACACAGAACTTCTCAAAGTCAATGGAGAATGTAATAAAAAAGCTCAACTCTTTCTCAGTTTAAGAACGCACACACCTAAAATTACTATTTGCAATTGGTACCCAACAGGAATAATTTGGCTTCATGACAGACCAGGTACTCCACAAGTCAAATTTTAAAAGCAAGGCAAATCCCAAAGCACAGGAAGCAACACAAGACACACAACACGCATTTGATCTTGGGCAGGACAAACTAGAAATAAAAAAAATGTTCAGGTTCTCTCAGATCTCCACAGGATCACCCAAGGCCCTACTTTTACATAACAGTCTGAAGATTCAGAAAAGGCCATTGCATGAATATGCACCCGTCTCAAGAGAAGTTAGGTATGCAATGGTACTGCAAGTAGGAACCTCACTGCACCTTCAAGCAATTACGTATCTGCAGGATGCGGCCCCAGGTCCAATCCACTCAATCCTCCCGCATCTCAATTTGCACTACTGGGGGAGCAGGACAATACCGCACAGGGCTGCCCCGCTTCACCTGCTTAATGCATGCAAAGCCCTTCAGCATTCTCCTCCAGTCCCCTCAAAGATGTGCAAATCATCGTATTCTTACTGTTGGGGGATAATGGCTTTAATTTGATGACTTGCAGAAGGAGGCCTCTCAGCAGGGACATTATCATCTGAAGGCTCCCTCACCAGGTGCTGCTGGGGGTGAGAATTTTGACAGTGTAGCTCAGGGGACAGATGTTGAAGGAATCTCTTCGCCTCTTGCCCTGTCACAACTATACTGTGATACCTTCTCAAAAAGAGAATGTGAAAGAGGCACTACAACAACACGAAAGAGATAGTTGAGATAAAGAGATAAAGATAAGAGATAAAGAACCTTGAAATTAATTGTTTAAGCCAGAGTTTGGAATCTGAACAAGAAAATAGACACTTTTCATAATACGGTAGGTTAAAATAATCTTTATTTGACTCTTAACGTATCCTGTTCACACAACATAGTGTGTGTACCTAAGATAACCTAACAGGACCAGCGTCTCCCAAATGCATTTTGGAGGCCAGCTCCAAGTGTTCAGACTTTTGACTCATGTCTACAAAGAACATTTTACTGTAACTCTCAAAACTAGAAGATCAGCAAGTATCATGACTTTTTCCCTCATAGGTAACATTACACCGGTGGCATCATTCACACTGGCATCTATAATTTAGTTAAATACTGATAAAAGTATTTTCTGGAGCAGATTTCCTATTCAACTGCAAGACCTTCAAGGTTTGCTTAAAAGCCTCCAGACAAGTGGATATTCAAATTAGTGGAAAAAGATAATTTACATTTTTAGTTACCATTCCAAATGAAAAGATCTGCTAGTGATAGGAAATGCATCTCTTGAAATGGAAGCTTCTTTCAGTGTCCTTTGAAGTGGCTTTGCTAATGCAAATTCTCACAGAAATGGAGAAGTAAGGAATAGTGAGGCTAAGTATCAGAATCTTCTCCAGGGCAGTATCACAGAACTCTTACTAGTGGTTGAAATAATTCCACTTAAAGTACCTGTTGGAAACATAGCATGAACAAAATGCCTACCCATCTTCCCACTCCCCGCCAAAAAAAGAAAAAAAAGGAAAAAAAAAAAAAGAAAAAAGCCCTCCTCACCCAACAGAAAAACCCAAAAGATTTGACATGTCAAAGTTCTAGTAATACCTGTGAGCCATCCCATCACTGGTCAACTGCATTTGAATTGTATTTTGAGCTAATTAGAGATGGAGGGCTCTGTACATATAAGGTTCCATGTGTGTGACAAGTAGTTAAAACCACACTTCACAGATTTTTGCATTTCCACAGATTTTGCCATTTCCATGGGTTCTTCTTTTCGTGATAAGTGTCTCGTTAGTTCAGGATTAATTAAAAGGTAATGTCAAGAAAGAGAGAACTATTTTTTAAATACTTTGCTGGTTCAAGTCAGTAGGCTGACAGCATGTGGTTTTCTCCATGTCTGCTGGTAGATTGTGGCAGTGGAGAATGCAGCTTATCCCCTCTGATCCCAAGTTGGGAGCAGAATAGGGAAAAAAAAACCCCAAGAAACAAACAAAAAAAACCCCAACAAACAAAAACTTATGTTGTATTTGCCTCTGGCCTCATCACTCTGTAGGAAGTTCCTTGCATTGAAGGAGAAACCTGGGAAGAAAGGATGTAAAACAACTGCAGTATCAAGGAAACAGACTAACACCCAACCTTGTTTTCTGAAACAAAAAGCAGAGAACAACAGTGACCACAACTGGAGTAGCACTCAGGTTTTTATCTTCTCATTAGTCTCTGGAGGGAACATCAAAGATTAAGAGTTCAGACAACATCTCTAAAAACAGAGCGCTAAAGCATGACACACCCATTGAGGCTTAATTTTTTTGGACTCCTGTTTTATTTTGATAGAAGAATGTCCCTTCAGAAATATTCAGCATTTTTACAGATGTTTATTGAAGTCTGCAAAAACATAACTGATTTGAATTAACTTATACCAATTCTCCTTTTTCCAACAAAGCTGCTCTGGTAACCAGATGAAAACCAGATATTAATGTTTCACTGCAGAACTACAGACACCTTTTTAAGTGGTGAAAATATGAAGAAAATATGAGAAATTTTTCATGTAATAGATTCATATGAAAAACTGCAAGAGAAAAGATCTTTATCAACATAAAACTGCATGAGATAATTCAAATATTTTAAACCCTCCCAGCCCCAAAAGACACCTGCATCAGTTTTAAATACAAACATGTGATATAATCAGAATTATTTGCTTATGTTCACCTCTGAACAGTTAAAGGTAAAAATTAAACAAGTAATTATGAAGCAATAATTACAACTTCATGCAAAAAAAGAGAAGCAGCTTTGACAAGACTTTAGACCTACAGTCTATATCAAAAATAATTTTGAAAATAAAACCCTAAGATATATTTCAGCAGCAGTTTTCATTTTTACTAACTTTATTTCTATACCAAAGTACTTACTGGATGCAAATAACAGAGATATGATGAGAAACTACACAAGTTTTCACATTACTTCAGCTACAAAGCATAGATTAAGCAGAAGCATAATGTGACTAAGTTTTCCAAAAGTATTCATAGCACTAAACTTAAAGTCAGGTTTTCTTTACCACTAATTTAGTTATAACTAAGAAAAAGCCAAATCCAAACAACGTTACTGCTCCCATTTTTACTAATCTTTTTTCCAAGGTGGGTGCTTTTTCTGGAAGTTTCACTCGGCTGGGGTCATTCATCTGATCATGCTGAGGCAGATGTTAAGTTCATGTAAGAAATGCAGCAAAGAAAAGGAAGTTAGTGTGAAAGCTTCTTAAGTATTTGATGACTTACCCAGTCCTAAGAATCTGCATGCATCTAGGATTGATATTATATTTTTCCCATTGTCTGTCTCGGCTCTACTTCTAATGAAATAAATGTATGCAAACCTTTATCTTATCTGATGCTCAATCACTTTGTAATATATATTAGGAAAACAAACTGTTTGTTTACAAACTTAATTCCTCAGGAGGAAAACACACTGCTAATAGATGCCACAAAAATCTAACAACAAAACATTTAAGTGCCAATTGTCAAATATTGTAACCAGAACTTTTGCCATTTAATTACTAAAGCAACCGTTTGTTAAAACAGGCAGTTACATATGTAACAGATTAGAAACACGTTGAAGCCGAGTGAAGCCTTGTCATGAAGTGCAAGGTTTAGGTTCCAATTCCCCACCTTAGTTTATAATGCTTGGAAGGCCATCTCATTTACCACTCTTTCAAAAATTACATGCTACAGACATCATATGTACTGCTGGCAAAGTCTTTCAGTGACTAAGCTTAACAAACAGTACTGAAGGGAATTCATACAAACTTATCTATGATATTTAACTGTTTCACTTAAATTGACACTTTTTATAATAAATGTTTCAGTGCTACATTCATGCAAAAGTGTTCCACCATAAGTTAAGTAGCACAAAAATGTTTTATCAGTGAAAGTCATAAAACACTACAGTATTTTAACAGAACAGGAATTACATTTTTGAAGTAATTAGAAGGCTCATGTTTAACATTGGCTACAGAGGCCACTGTGCTTCATCCTGACAGCTATAAAACCTTAAGTACAGACAAGAGCAAAGTCAAGTGGCACTCAACTCAGATCTTGCCCAGCCCCTGTAACTCACCTACACATCCAGGAGGCAAATTTATACATACAATTGATTTCTACATATGCAAAAAAAAAGGAACATAAATAGCTAAAAAGTTCTTTGCCACAAACTACATCCACCTCTTAAACATATTTGGTGTTAAGTGATTTATTGGGAGAAAGCTGTTATATTACATTAAATTTACTTAAACCACAGGAAATCACATTAGTAGCATTATAGTCAAGGTCTGAGTTCCACATGGCTTCATTCAGCAACAGATTCCTTTCTGACACTGATGCTCCATTTACTCCATCCCAGCGCCATTCCTTTTACTAGCTTATTACTTGAAATGACCCCATCTGACAAGAAGGTGTCATTGTGTTGGTATGAGAATGACTGATGTGGTGCTAACATCTAGCCTTGACCTCTCCCACCCTCTTCTTTTGTCACTCTGCAGAGTTATCTGGGATGCCTCCCATTCAATCCATAAAACTTTAGTATCTTCCTTGTGAGTTGATAATTCCAAACAAAAGATTTCTTAATTAAGAAGTAAGAGTGTAACTATTCAGAGCGGTGTTTATGCCACAGTGGTTGTCTAAAAGCGTAGGGATACGTTCCACTTAATTCTTTCCTGTGGTAGAAAGACTGTCTAATGCTGCTGTGGAATATTCTAGATTATTGCTCATTCTGTCCATGGAAAGGGTGAAGGGGGAGTGGTAAATGCAATGTCCAAGCCACAGCTCAAGAGCCCGTGCCAGACCAAGGTTTCATTCATTTCACTGATGGATACCACATTTGAGGCTGCACACAGAAACTGGTACAGCCTTTAACAGCCTCACTCACACACTCACCTTCTCCACCAGGTCCTTCAGTTTGGTAACTTCTTCTCCCAGCTTCTCAATGCTGCAAAGCAAGTCTTCGCAGACTTCAATAAAACTTTCAGTCGGTGCCCACTGCAGCACTATCTATTAACAGTTACAGTTATTTACCAACATTACTGTACATTATGATTTTATATTTTTTAGTTAAATGTATCATAAAAGACAGCATCAGAAAAAGTTTATAGCTGCATTTATTCCATGTCTTCATTGTATGATATACACACATGATCTACTACTCTCTATCAGCCTCTGTGGGAACCTTTTGTCACCTTAACTCCCCTATCAGCAGAAACACGAAGATGAAGATTTATTTCCTTTAATTTGGTGGCCTAAATCTTTGCAATAAATTATTTAAAAAAAAGTGTCCTTTCAAGAAAGAACATTGGACAGCGCTATGTAACTATACAATAATCGAGATGGTTGATGAGTATTTGTATTTTTCATTTTACAAGTTAGAACAATATTCTAGAGTAGAATAATATACTCTGAACCTATCTTTCTTTTTTTGCTTGAGTACCTTGTGAGAATTTTCACGCAAATGTTTATTCATGGTCTGCACAGGAATGATCAGCTTACTACACTCTTTATTCAGCTTCTGAAGAAACTTGAGGAATTCATCTCCACTACAAAAATAAAAGGATATTCTATTATTTGTCAAAGGCCATAACTTTTTGCAAGCTAAATATTATCTATGCATTTCCAACAATGGTTAGTGAACAAATCAGATGTGCAGTTTCATTGCATTAAAAAAAAAAAAATCCAGTGTCATTTTAACATAGGGTAGTTAAACACTACATTTAAAATCCTAGCAAGTTCTATACCACCCCCCCTTTTGGAAGGACAACAAAATCATTAAGTTGCCTGGAACATTCAGCTAGTTAGACACACCGAAAGCCGAAAAAGTGTCACCCAAAAGCTTTTTGGAAACACTCTATTAACCTCCACTTCTGTTTCTAACTCTCATCAACCCTGTAGCATCAATGAAGACATTTCACTACCTGATGCATGAGTAATTTTATAACACACTTATAATTGCATAATAACTGCGACACTGTTTTCCTGTGCATGTGTGTATAGATCAATCTTGCAACATGAGAAACACAATTTATAAACAACTTTATGCTGACATATCAATATTCTTGACCAGCAGCTTACATTTCTGAGGAAGTGGGGAAAAAAAAAATCTGGTTTGTACTTTGTAGCTCTAACTGAAATGACTAGGCTAGAGTAATTTAGTCTTCAGCATAGTGGGAGAAAGAAGAATCCAACAATACTGACTTGGCCCCTGGATTTGGAAGGCCATTCCTCAAAGCCTAAAATATCTGATGTTATCTACTTTGAAGAAAGGTTATACTTAGTGGTCAAATACAAGCAGGAAGACAGCTCTGAAAATTAGTTTGATCAGTATGGCCAAAGAGTGGAGAAAAGGAGAGAAAGATTTAACAGACAGCTTTCATTGTTAAGTTTCTAGAGCCTCCACATGACACCCAGTGAATTTATTTTAGTGTAAGCCTCAGAGAGTGTTATTTACAAGTCCTGGTGCTGGTTAGAAAGTTGTCACCATTGAGCGGGCAGAGGAAAGGCAGGGGGCGAGGAAGAAGATCATCCATTTGTTTTTAAAGAACGAGCTCTCAAAACCTGAAACTCCTGAGACATGCCCGCATCTTCAGTAGAAAATTTTCCACTAGTTATAAGCCACTGCAGTGAATAACAAGCAGGGGTAAAACAAGAGACAATTTTAAGTTCCTATCGCAGGACTTTCCATTATATTTACAGAAGGATCTGAACAAGTTAATTCAGACCCCAACGCTCCTCTTTTCCAAGGGCAATCTGCCACTAAACTTCAGTGCAACATCCTCACAGCACCTTCCTGGCTGCTGCTTCTGATGGCAAAAAAGGTACATGTGAAATTTGCCAAACAGCTAACCTAAGCTACCTGCCAGTGTGGTGCAAATACCTAAAGAGAGACTGAATTTAGCCCAGAAAGCGCTTTCCTTCAACACTGGCACAAGATCATTAATGAGCCAAGTTTCCCCCACTGCTCAGGACATCTGTGATATGCAACTCTGTCAAATTGTTACAACTTAAACACTTAAAACAGAAATATATAGAAGCATCAAAAGGGATACTGGAGGTTAAAAAACAAGTCTGTTCATGGTTTTTATGAAGACAGGCAAGTAAGAAAGCTTATCAGCTTGTTTTATAAAATAATTATTTATTTCAGAACAACATAACTGAACTGAATATGTAGGGTAAAAAACTGGAGATAGTCTGACAGTTTCTCCCATGTTACTACAGTCAAGCCATGCTCATGAAGATTTCCTTCTACTTAGGACAACGTTTTAGCTGGCTAGGGTCAGTTATGGCACCTTCTGTGTTTTGTCACAAAGGAAATTATTTTTAGGAATTCTGGAAGGATTCTCAGCAAAAATAAAGTATGTCACGGGCATGAAATGGGGAGAAAAAAAAAGAAAAACATTTCCACTTCTCATAGTTCTTTATTATAGCAATAATAGTTCTTAAAAATATTTCCCTATAATTTTGTATCCGTTGCAGTAACATATTCTTATATTTGCAAATGGAAATAGCGCTTTCTAAAAAATAATCACTTTTTAAAAGAATTAATGGCTGTCAAAACACCAGTGGCTAAACAGTGCTAGACACTGTGAGTTTATAATCAATCAGTTCAACATTTTCTACTATGTTAGTTTTTCTATGACTTAATGACTGATTTTCCTTCTCACAGGGTGACTTTGAAAAAGTGGGAAGCAAAATCTTTATATAATAGCATGTAAACACAGTCTATGATTTCAGTCTCAAGGTCAGATTCCAAGAATACATGTCAAGCCATTTTCTAGAAAACTATGCAGTGCTTGCTATAACTGAAATGCTGTCATATTTCGTGTACTTCAATCTTTAACCAATCAATCATTTTCTGGTTCTAAGAACTACATAAGATATAAAACCACACTGCACTAGGAATTCCATATGTGACTGGTGTGTGAGGCTCTACAGGACATCATGTGGGTTTTTTATTGTATTTGGCCATACATGCAGAGAACTGTCAACTTTCTGTATTTCTCCACTTACTCCCTCTGTTCACCTTTGTAAGCTTTCTGCTTGAATGTGTATAGTAAGCACCACTAAAGACCAACCTCAAAAAACATTTCTAGCACAAAAATGCATGAAGCTTAAACTGGGCAAAGTCCTCTTAAACTGCAGCTAATTATCTCTTGCTGAAGAGCTGACATCCTTTTCTAAAGGTGCCTAACTTGGACAGACACCCACATGCCTGGCCTATTCTCTCAGCTCAACAGCAAAGCTCAGGCGCTGTCAGAGTATTTATGGTGTATCCACATCATATTGGTTTGTACCCTCTTGCGTGGTGAAACTTTAGTTCTTCAGCCTTACAGCACACGTACTAGTTTGCACCTGGATTCTCTTCTGGAAGTACACGGGTACTGGTTTTGATGGAGAAACCTTCTCACAGACTAGAAGCACTGTCAAGGTCCTGTATTAGGACATGAACACCTTGTTCTCTCAGCCCACCTCAGTCTTTCAAGAGCTTCCCCAAATGCCTTGTGTGCTCTCCCACATCCCACAGCTCAAACTTGGCACCATGCTGCAAAAATGTACCTGAAGTAGGCTGCAAAGCCTCTTTTGTGTAAACACAGCAATGGACACAACTACGGGCACCGTGCCAGCATCAGGAGCAATCGGTACGTGTAAGAACGACTCTATAGGAGTGCAGTACTTGCTAGGCAGACTCATGTAACCAAGGCACAAAAGACAACGCTCTGGCAGGACCACGTCATGACATGACTGCTAATGCTCGGTGTCTGTGTGATTCAGCTGCCTGCAGAGGATGCTGACATGTACAGAATGAACTTGAACCCAAGCACATTCTTTGGTCCAATGAACACCACGACTAACGAAGAGTCTAGCCTTACAGTATCCAGATAACGCAGACAGCTCTCCTCAGTTTTTTGGAGAGGGAAGAAATATCTAATGGAGTAGCAGCACAGGTGCCAGGTCACTAGTCAAGAGTCAAGAACACCACCCAGCTCTCCCACATCCCACAGCTCAAACTCGACACCACGCTGCAAAAACACAGCTGAAGCAGGCTGCAAAGCTCCCTCTCAAGAGGGAGGCGCACACTGTAAAGAGGAACTGAACTCTTACTTTTCTAGACAGTAGAAAGTTATTTAATAAGTAGACTGGATGCAAGGAGGAGTTTTTTTCCAGCCAGGCTGGTAAGGTAACACAATGCTATGCAAATGGTGGTGGGACTGGGAAGAAAGAAGCAGCACAGAGAACCTAACTGACTAGTGATGCAGCTACAGAGTGAGGAAGGAGAAGCATCTCCAAACCGGTATTCTCCAAGTTCAACAAACACAGTCCAACTGACTGAAGCCTCTGAAAGGCAAGCCACAGTTCTCTGCCCGAGTCAATTCTAAAACTTTTGCAAATTAAAATACTAAACAAATACCATTTTCAGGAGCAATTCCACTGTAGTTCTGGGAAGTAAAAAGAGGAAAGTTATGAGTACAGAATCTAAACTCAAGTCTAGGTCTTTCTTCTGGAAAAAATGATATTTACACAACAAAATAGATGGTAGAGGTTTAAGAAGTCTTTAGACACCTTTGCACTTGCTACAGACTTCATCCTTCTTTTTGTGCAGCATGTGGGAAGTGCTCTACCAGTGCTTAGGGAACTGATGAAGTTTAAAAAGGTTTCTGACGGATGTTCCTCTCAGCTCTAGCCTGGCTTTCATGCGATTGCACAAGACTATACCAGAAGTATAAGGGGTACTGCAGAGCTGATGCTTAAAGCTATAAGAACAAATCAATAATGGGAAAAATATCAAGTTGGAATGGAAGTTGAAAGGAGTAATGCTTTCTTAAAAAACAGTTTCCTTATAAACCTATTTCTACCAATACATATAATCTATGATAAAGAAAACATCTTATGACATTCTTAAATTTTAATCTAAAAAAAAAAAAGTAAGGTCTTTTAGAAGCCAGTTAAAACTGCTTCCAGTGGAAAACAAGAAAAAATCCTGAACCTATACAGAAGTCACATTTATGATTTAAGACAAACACACATCTTTTTATGGCATCTTACAATCAGACAAATTTGATTGCAAGACTATCAGAGCCTGTCTTGTCTACAGACAAAACAGAGAATTACAGAGATCGCACCACGTGGGGTTTGCAAGAGTAAATAATGTTCTTGAAGCACAGCGAAGCAAGGAGGGCAAGACCCTATATCCACAGAGAAATAACAAAATCTGCTCACTGAAGCCTATCAGAGAAACGAAAGAATGAGTTAATAGTGGAGCACGAGAAGTCAGTTTCAGAGTTTATGATATGAACTCAAGGTATAATAATAAAAACCCTGCACAGAAAGCTCATGAAACCCTGTTGAGGTACAAAGAAAGAATCCACCACTCAAAAAGACAGCCAAAGCAACGGCATATAATGACAATACAACCCATAAACAGATTCCTACAACAGAAATCTATGCTTCCAACTTCCTTTGTACAGAACACACCTAAACCAGCCCTCCTAATCCACTAACTGATGTACCCACATGAACATTATGCATGGGATAAGGTGTAAGAGAATTTTACCTTTGAGCTATAGAAAACAATGCAGTCACCACAAATAGCACATATTTCACTTCCATTTCCCTAGATATACAGTTAATACCTCAATTCCACCTTTACCACTTCAGGGAGGTCTTCAATTCTTATTTCTTCCACTTGTAGTTCTTTAATAGCATCTAGGAGTGTCTGTTGATCTCGAGGATTTGTAATGCCAACCTAAATTGAAAGAGCAATCCCAAATTTGATTTACTTTTAATGTTTATTAGATATAACAGTATAGTACCATTAATTGTGTGTAATTGTGTGTAATTATTAAAAGTTACTTTTAAGTTATTGCAACCAACTACAATGTATGTAACTGCCAATGGAAAAATAAACCCACAAAAATTATTCAATGATGCAAAACAAAATTCCAAAAGCTGAGGAAGAACCAAAATGAAATTGCACAGGAAATCTGCTGAAGTTTTATTTAAAAAAAAAAAAAAAGCAGTTTTTATAAGTACACCTGTGTTTTTAGGATGTTATCCTCATGTATTTCAGAGTCATCTCAGTAATCTCTTATTGGAAAAGAACCAATCATCATGATGGTGACACAATATTAACTCAGAAAGAACAGAAAATGTCAAATCAGCATCAAATGGAGAATTTTACAGAAAGAGGCCAGGTTTTAAGAAGCGCTTTTACAAGCTTTTGGGTGTGTATTTTTTACAGTTAGAGAAACTGGTCTCATAAGATACCTCTTTTTAAAACCTTATTATATAATCTAATTTAAAAAATAAGTTATGTCTACAAAGAAATCTAGTTGGTTCACACTACCTCAAAAAATTCAAATGATCAGAAACTAGCAGAGGGAGAGAGAATATGATCTATTAAAAGGACATTCGACCAGATGTTTCTACCACGAAATAGGCTGTAAAAGCAACCTTTTTATATATCTGAAGGACAGCATACTTACAATACTTCTAAACTCAGAATAGATTTTTCACCTCAAATTAAGATCAAGCCTAAATATTACTTAACATCAGCTTAAATCCATTAATCTTCTATACACTTGGCTAATGCTGCAAACAACAGAAAATTTCTGAAGTGTTCAAGGCTTGTTTGTCATTTTTAGCTGAAGAAAGCACAATTTTCTTCAGAAGATATACACTATGTAACTGAGATTCTCCAAGTGATGCCTGGGACACAAAACATTGTCAGCTGTGTTACTCATCAACTATCTCAGATTAAAATGTGACTTGTATTTAAATCTTAGACTAAGAGTTTTCTTGCAGAACACTTAAATAAAGAAAAAAAAAATCCATTTGTTAAAAGGGAAGTACTTCTGCGGCACATTCAATACTTTTCCTTGCTCATCTGACAGGCTGCAGTGCAACACAGGACTTGTGCTCTTAGCAGCCCTAAGGATGCTTCTCCACACAAAGGGAAAATCTTGTAATGCCAGCTCCAAGTCTGACTCTGTTCCTAACTCTCCAGCTGAGCACCCGGACTCAGCAGGAGCAGACCACTCTGGAATTTGAGACTGTAAGGATCCCACAGCCTTCGGAGCTACAACATGTGGGGCTCTCACTGGTGTTCTGAGGGCCTCAAGCTCCCTGCTGCAGCCTCAGAAATCTGTAAGATGTTAGTGTTTGCGGTAATTTCTGTAATTATTGCAGGAAGAATTTTGAACGAACAGCTGACAACACACATCAGATCAAAATGCCAGGCAGCCTCAACTCCTCAGATGATGCCAAGCAGCAGTTCTAGGGAAGAGAAAGTGCCTGTTGTCTCTGATGCCCGGTGTTCATCGTGGCTCCATAAAACAGTCCTCCAGGGTCTCCACCAGCTGTTCAGGAACCACAACTAACACGTAGCCATGGGCGCACGAGCGTGTCTTTAAACATTTCAAAACCAAGTTATAAGTTTATAGACAAGTAAGTTCTTCAGTCCTGTAAAATCCCAACAAGATTAATTGGGAGTTCAACTACAGGTGTCAAGAACTTTTTCAAGTTTCCAATAGGTTGCCAGGGGTACCTGAACCAATTGTACTCAAGTCTCTTTGGTAAATATCACCAGGAGTCTTAAGAGAGAAAGATCTGGGTTTACTAGAAATAATTTGCTTTACTTATGTTGAACCGTAAGTTTGCTCCATTTATTAGTTCTCAGGTTTGCCTTGTGAATACCTATCTGGTACGAACTAATGTTTTCTTAATGCTTACAAAGCACTACAGCAGTTGTTTCATGATGCAGAACTAAGCTGATAAGAGCAGCAAATTTACTTTTAATTATAATTAACAAAATAAATGAACTCTTCCAAGCACAAAATGGCAGTTATTATTGAATATTAGAACTATCTTGCTTAAAGCAAGAACTATTGTGAAGATTGGGTTTGCTTTTTACTCCATCTTGTCATTCCTGGAACAAGCAAATCAGAATACAGTTTTCTGACCAGTGTATCAGGAAGATGTTGTACTTCCCTTCCCTATAAATAAAACATACTTTCATCCTTTTGCAAACGGATCACTGACTGAGCACCACCACATCTTGAAGATATCATTTAGGAAGTAAAGAATGTGATAAAAGTCATCATAGATAAAGCCTTCTACCACCACGGTAATCCTGAATTCAGAGGTGCTATGTGCAGAACTTAGACAGAAAACAGACCAGTCCAAACCACTGCCTAAAGCAGACATTCTGCCCTTTCCAGACCATCTCTGCTGAACATGGGGGTTACCCAGAACATGACTATTCATGCAATGATGAATGCGTGGAACAAGCACAGTGCAAGAAGCCCTTCCTCTTTATGGATAAGCAAGCTTTTAAGTTGGGTGTTGGTTCAATGACACTCTGCAGTCCAAATAATGCAAATATTGTTGTGAAGTGGCCATCTGTTTAAGAATGTACAAGTGTTGTGTAAGAGCTTGCTTATATCTGTAAAACAGACTATTGGGCAGTCTAGATTTTTATTTTAGGCACATCAACTCTAACAACATCTATTTAATTCTTTACTTAAAAAAAAAAAATAAACAAACATGGGCTCCTGAAAATCCATGCCCCAAACTCATGCTCCAGCATCAACATGACTTTTCTGTCATCCTTTAGATGGCAATGAAAGAAGTGGCAAATAACAGATTGCCTCAGCACATAAAAAATGACATACTTCTCAGGTAAAACCAGGGAAGTTATGCATGAACTCTTACATCCTTGCCATCTTGCCCAAGTAGCCTCTATCTTTAATAACCTGACAATTCAATGCCAAATATTAAATGCTTTTTTTTGAAGGGTAGGAGAGCAGAGGAAGGAGAGCCCTGGAATTGTGATAGGGAAGTACACAGACCAGATAATTCTCTAATGATGAAGTTAAACTTCTGGGTTATATTTTCAATTCTGATGTGTCAAATTTTCATTGTGCATTTTCAAATCCAGAACAGAATGCCATTTTCTCTTATTCTAAACTAATAAACATGTGAGAAAGGAACCTTCTTAGTCCTAAAACCATCGAGAAGTAAAATTACTTCCGTAGCTAACTTGTGAGACAAATGCTCAAATAAAACCAATAAAAAAGATTACAGAGTTATAAGTGGCACAGAATCAGGAAAAAACCTCCAAATGTTGAATAGACTTGTCCCAGTATATTGAACAGACTTGTCTCAGTATGGAATAGTTTATAAGCTTAAGGAATGCGGAGATTTCAGTTGAAAGGGTCATTGTTTAGGCTCTGTTGTAGAATACAGATAAAGATATTTACAGAGAAAATATCTTTTTGATATTGTTTGATGGAAGAAAGTGTATCATGTTAGTGACAGGATTTCTCCCCAGTTCTCTGGATACAAAGCAGCTTGGTTCAGAGGCATCCATCAGAGGTCATCATTAATCTTCGTAGTAATAAGATCCAGGCTCTTTAAAATAGCTGGCTGTTAGCTGAAGATCTGCCATCACACTAAAAACATTCAACTCTGGAATTACGAGGAAATAGATTAGATTTGTTTTATCAGCGGTGTGGGGAGAAACTGTTAGTAGAGCTCTAAAACTAGACTGCATCAAGAATTAAGGATAACTTATGAAGTGCAAATAAACCAGGAGCGTTACATCATTTTTAAAATTAATTAGTCTTCAACTGAGAATTTATGTCCACGCACAAAGCGCAACTTAATTTCCAGGAACTGTTTCCTGCTGTTGCAGAGACAAGAGGCAAAACAACTTTGTTCCTATAGATATTATCTTCCTGTGCAAGAGCAGCTGATCCAGGTATTTATCTCACTTTGTCCAAAGAAACCCTCTTTATAATAGGGAGCCTCAAACACGTTAGAACACTGAGAAGTTACCAGTCTGTGTGAAGTCATGTCTCTTTGGTGAAGGAACTGTAAGGCTTGGCCATTCCCTAAAGTCCACAATTCTCTCCCCTTCTCCCACTGTCCCCCGCACAAAACCAAACGACTATTACAACAAACCAGGTGATCAACCTGAACACATAGTCAGTCAGATTTGCAGTTTAATGCAATCACAACCAAGACAGCAGCTCGCACAGTGATGAGAAGAAAGCCACAGAAATCTCCTTTAAAGAGCAAAATTCCTGTCAGTGGAGGCTTTAGGATTCATATGAAGCCCACAATGGGATGCTGACCAACGGGCACGATCCTGGAGCTTCAGAAAAGCAGTAACATCAGAACATGCTGACGTGCCTCGTAATAGTTAGGTCTGAGTGAACGCTTAAAAATCCCTTCATCAAAGCGTCTCCCCATACACACACCCTCTGAGAATACAGAATTACTTCTGAGCTCTGCCCAAACACTGAAACTCTATTCAGTTACAAGACAGAACTGCATACGAAACATCCTGGTGACTACAACTCTGAAGGAATATTAACATCTGTATGCAAACGTTGGTTCCAGCTGTTGAACACGTGCCTCCTTGGTACCAAAACAGCAGGACAAAAGCTGACGCTGAGGATATGGCCAGCATCAGAAGCAGGGAGCAGCCTTGAAGCAGCTATTTTAATGAGGCACCTTCAGTATCCCAGACCAGGCACAAAGCGCTCAGAAGAATCCTGTGGCCTGAAGTACTTAGGTTGTTCCAGGGAGACTCCTATGATTGGATTTTATCAGGACACCCTTCTGTAAGCACAGCAAGTCCTTCCTTTCCCACAGGAATTATTCCAGCAAAGACGAAGGAAAAGCAACCACCCTATCTCACTGGAAACCGAAATATTTTAATAATGCATCACCTAGTTCTGGATAACAACAAAATATCAACCTTTCCAGCTGCAGTAAACTATAAGAAAACAAATTTCTTTTTTTTTTTTGGTGAGGTTTTACAAACCTGTGTGGGATACGAGATGCCACAACACAAGTGAGCTCCTGTCTTTCCCCACAGAAATTACAACCTCAGAAAGGAGGACCACATTTAAAGCAGTTGTTTAGGATTATCTACTGCTAATCCTAGCACTCATTTCCCTTCAGGGAAAACATACTTAAATACTAAAAGTGGTAACAACTAAAATTCTAAATGGAACTATTTCCTGATCACCCCAACTCCCACATCATTGCAGCAAAGAAATACTGGGGACTTCCACTTCATAGTCAGGTCTAGGCAGAGAAGATGTAAGAATTCAACTCAGAATTCAAGGCTGATCTGAGAGATTCCGTACTTTAGAAAAGGTCTGCCTATATTCACATTAAAATTCAAGAACTTGCAGAAGATTCTGAAAACAGATCTTAAAAAGAAGTTCTTACAAGGTTAGACATTTAAAGACAAGACATGAAAAACATTTAAGAAAGAGGAGAAAATTAAGTTGTAAAGTAGTAAACTGACCTCAGTTAACTCATCTTTTTGCATGTTCAGAAGTTGTCTTAAGGTTATAGCTCTTTCCTGTATGAAACAAAGGGTTTTCTGCCATCAAGAAGAACTTCAGATGAAAACACTTTTCACTGATTTTTTTTCACTTATGTTTTACTTCAGTTTTCAGAAACAAAATCCACTAAACACCACCATTATCGAAGCAATGAAAGATTTCTCCAGTTTAGAAACATCCTATTTTGTAACTAAAGCACATAATCAAAATTAAGCAATCCAATCCAGTCCATTGCAGTTTAACATAACACTTTATATATAAACTTCTGTTTAATAAACTTATTTGACTTAATTTAATAAATTAATGTGAATTAAAATACTAATAGACATTGAACTTTTTTATGCTGTAGGTGCATTTTGATTTCATAAATTACTTTACAGATAGCAGATACATCACAAACTTACCTTCAATAATCCTATTATGTGTTCTAGACCAAGACCATGTAAAAACACTTCCATGTCATCTAAAGTTGAATAGGAACTGTAAATATAATTAATGAGATTTGAGATGAATACAGGGGAAATTTTAAAAAGACATCCAGAACAAAATACTATAGAAAAGCTCTCCAGACAAACCACTGGGGAGCAACCTTAAGTTGTACACACTTACTGATGACAGTAGTATCTCATGAGCATCAAGCATCATGGGGTACAGTTTAATCTATCAAAATTTTATAAATGGCTTTTCATTTTAATGAGTTGAATTTAGCCTAAAGGGAATGATTTTCATAAATAAATGCTGTTCTAAGTAGCAAAATGTTCCAAGTGAACATTAAAGTTGAGTCACAAAAGCCTGAAAAATTTGGAAGTGGGGTTGAGGAAGACAACTACGTATTCTTATCAGATAACATTCATTTAAATTGGATTCAGCCCACAACTGTTAATCTTCCAGTCCCATTTAAACCAAAAAAGGTTATCAAGAAAATAGGAATGTCTATAACTAAAGATAGTGGAAATTAGCCTGGTAAGAACTTTGTTGTCAGAAGACTTCTGTTCAGAAGGTAGACTGAAGAAGTAGTATAACCCACTGTAGGTTCAGAGTTTAACATTTACAAACAAAGATAAAATATTAGTTTTGATTCCCCAAAAGATATAAAAATAGAAGGGGAAAAAAAAAATCTAAACAGTTTTCAAGAGTCAGATGAACAACCGTAATGAACAGAATTAAACCAAAAAGCAAATCATATGAAATGCAGAAAGGACTACTGTAATTGCTACAGTGAATCCTTTGCCAAAGCCCTGAGTTGAGACAGTTTGCTCTGTCTTATTGCAGGCCCTGAAACGAAGGTTTGCCCCCTTTTCACGTGAAAGACTTAGAGTTCCTACTAAAATTTGGAAAAGAGGAGAGGAGAAGAGAAAAAGAGAGGAGAGGAGAAGAGAAAAAGAGAGGAGAGGAGAAGAGAAAAAGAGAGGAGAGAAGAAGAAAAGAAGGACAAAGGAGAAAAGGCAGCAAGTGATCATGCCTACCGCAAACAAAACAAAACCCCAAAAAAACCTCTCTGAAAAT
>VWYH01008549.1:0-26855 GCA_013399365.1 Pampusana beccarii | reverse complement strand
AGAAAAAGAGAGGAGAGGAGAAGAGAAAAAGAGAGGAGAGGAGAAGAGAAAAAGAGAGGAGAGGAGAAGAGAAAAAGAGAGGAGAGGAGAAGAGAAAAAGAGAGGAGAGAAGAGGAAGAGAAGGACAAAGCAGAAAAGGCAGCAAGTGTTCCTGCCTCCCGCAAACAAAACAAAACCCCAAAGAAACCTCTCTGAAAATTATTCTAAATACGTAAGAAAATATTACGGTTTGCACATTGAGAACCTTGCATTCCAGGATTTCTGAATGTACAACCACTGCCCTTCAACCAGCATTCAAACTGCCCAGTTTGCAAAGGTTTTAGGAGCCCTTAGGTAACTGATGACTTTTGTTTCTGCTAAAAGTGCAAGGAAAGGACTTAATTTCCTGGATCAAAGAAAGGGCTATTCAGCATCTAGACCAGGGGTGTAAAACTCCTAAATGTAGGAGTAGTTACATTTATACAGGCCTAAAATTACACTTGGCCTTTTGAAGGCAACTGCGAGACTGACTTGGCCCCCAGTGAAAATGAGTCTGACACCCCTGATCTAGACAATAACTTGAAAGCTCCAGACCCAGAGAAGGACCTAATCCAGGAGCTGAAGAAAGTAAATTCCTGGCAGGTATGTGCATCTCCTTCAGGGCTCTGGAGCCAGGACAATTGTCTAATTAGGAAGGCAGACAGCAAGGACTGAAGCTACACTCACTACCTAAGGATGACAAAAGATGACAACAGCAAGGATGCCAAGTAATACTGGCTGAGCCTGCATGGGGGGGCACAACTGATGGGCACAATTGATGTCCACAATTGATGATGCATTAGGAGCAACTGAGAGAACAGAGACTTGAGAGGACAACTGGCAATGCCTGTGATGAAAATTGTGCAGGCAAATGGTGGGAAGGAGACATCCAGCTCAAGGAACTATGATGGAGTAAACACAGGTATCACTGTACATCTTGACTATCACTAGATGAAAAAAACCCCATGACTCACTAGGGAGTGGGTATGTGTGTATGTGGAAATGGATAAGATATATTTGCAGGAGCAGGCATTTAACACCCAGACATCTGATACACTCCAGGGGACTGTTTTCTGAAACAAACAGTTCTACTAATTACCATAGATGCTCAAACTTATGAAACATCAGAACTAGCTGCTGTTAACATAAAAATCCTTGAGGGATTTGTCCCAGCTTTGTCCTTTTGGGACAAAGTCACATCAGAGATCTTTGAAGTTGCTGAAGCAGAGGTTGATTTCAGTCATAGGACACCTGCAAGATCCAGAGTCAGGGGCACACTGCAAAAACTTCTACAGCTTAACTAGTGTTCATACTTAACGCTGACTCTCAGATATGCAGAAAAAAAGAAAGTGGCATAGCCCTTCTTGGTGTCATGAAGCTGAAAACAGGCATTCACTGAAAATATCAAAAATTTAACATCAAATGAAGACAACCACACAACAAGGAGTATCCAAGAAGGGAGCATACAAATTTAACAGAGCCAAAGTGAACTGAAGTGACACTGGACGCTGGCTCTACTATACTTTACACCAAGTTATAGGAAGGAAAGATCTAGGACATGCTCTTTGGTTATAATACAAAGGAACCTGGAAATCTTGAAAAATTAATAGTTCATTAATATACTTACTGTGGATTCTTGGCAGTGCTCCAAACAATACACAATATATATCAGTGCAACTTAATCATTGATATGAATAAATACAATCTCTTAGGAATGTTTATAAGCTAAAATTACAGTACGACTGCATTTACCCAACTCTGTGGTCAGAGGCAGCTGTCAAAAATTTGTAGATAGCCTCTTGCTTAATCGTTTCATGGCATCCCCCTTGCAAGCGATTTGCAGCCAAAGAGAGTAAACTATAAATCTGGAAGAGCCAAAATTAATTAATTATTGTTCAAAATCAAAATGCATAAAGAAAGACACAGGAGTAAGACTACAAAGAGTTCTATCATAAATGACTCCTTACAGGGAACATGAAACATCTGCCACTTCTTCTCTGAAGCATGCAACTATGACAAGGAGTTAAGACTAAGCCCTAAGAGTTTATAATGAGTATTTCTGAATTAACTGAATTCCAGCACAACAATGAACTGACGCAGAGCAAAACAGTATATACAATGTAGTCTAAAAAAGTTAGCATCTGTCATTACAGAAGCAGCAATACACCAACATACTCATTTTTGTGGTTCGTAGACAACAGTTCTACATACACGGGGGAATAAGTTGTCTAAAGAGCACAGGGTGTATGACTACTTTAATATTTCCATTTCCAGTGCATATATGGATCCAACATCTAGCAATTTACAATTGACAATCTAAGTTAACTATATCAGTCAGACAGGGATTCTTTCAACTGATTAAAGAAGCAAGCTTTCTGCCAGACATCACTATGCATCAGTGATGGATTCCAGAAACTGAATTGCCCCTGTGTGAGTTTTGAGATAGTTACTAGAAAATCCAGCAAAACAAGTAGGACCTCAGTAAACCTAAAGGAATGATGAAACCACTTTCCTGAAATTCAAGTGACTAGTCAGTTTTATATACACATATACATATATGCACGTGTGGTGGGTTGATCCCGGCTGGCAAATAAGCCCCTACCCAGTTACTCACTCACTCTACCCCAGCAGGTTGGGGGAGAATCAGAAGGGTAAAAGTGAGAAAAAAAAATTTAAAAACCCAAACCAAACCAAAACCCCCACAGATTTAGATACATACAGTTCAATAAATGAAGGGGGAAAAAAAACCCAAAACCTTAAGTGACACAAAGGCAATCACTTGCCGCCTTCCCCCAGCAGACCAATGCCCGGCCAGTCTCCAAGCAACAGCTCCTTCGGAAAAACTCTCTCAATGGTTTCATTGCTAAGCATGATGTTATACGGTATGGAATATCCCTTAGGTCAGCTAGGGTCAGCTGTTCTGGCTGTGCCCCCTCCCAGCCCCTTGCTCACCCCCAGCCCACTTGTCAGAGGTGAGGGGCAGAGTGAGAAACAGAAAAAGCCTTGACGGCTGAAGTACCAGCATGTTGTCAGCACTGTTTTGGTCCCAAACCTGAAACACAGCACCATACGGGCTGTTTGGAACAAAAATAACTCCATCCCAGCCAAACCCAGTACAACATGTAAGAAAAATATCTCCCTTTCCAGACACAGTTTCTGCAGACATAGTCTATATGACAACCTGTCATACAGACTGAAAAGCAGACTCCCAAGACTGTCAACAGCCTGAAGAGCAGACCCCCAACCTGGAAAAAGCTCATGACCATTAAATATCTCAATATCATCTGCAAGACTTTGAAATAACTTTGTGAAAGTTACTGCTTCACAGGTCAAGAGGCAAGACCCACCCTCTCAAGTGTGAGGAACCTGTATTCCCTCCATGTCAGACAAAGTTGTGTTATAAGATTATACGGTTGAACAAGTCATTTATCAAAGGCAAAAAGCATTTGTAGCTCCTTTCAGTAACCTGAGCTAACAGATCACTGAGCCTCAGACACCGCTCTTGCCAGCCCACACTGACAGCTTTGTGCATAGTTATCATTTTTGCTCCTGCCTAGCCCTGGAATCTGGCAGGAAAAAAAGAAAAAGAAGCTGTAAAGTGAACTACAATTCACATACATTTTTGAAGAGCCACTGCAAAAAGCCACATCATTGTGTATGTTGCTTTCAGTTGCTCTTATCAGAAATCTGGTCTGATTGATCTAGCATGCATCATGTGGTACTCAGTGGTAAACAGATTTAGGGGTATATATGCTGACTTCAGCAGTTCTCTCCTTACATTGATAATTAGTGGCTGCTCTTCCAACGATCTGATGTTCAATTCACATTATTTTACACCATCTTCCCTCCCAAGAATGAATTTTCAAGATGGTCAGTACCAACTTCCCCCCCCATTTTAGCTTTAGCCTTTTCACTTCCAAATTGAATCAGAAACTACACACTGCAAATTAGTTTGATATCCACATTCTCACACACGTTGTCAGGTAAAAACAACACACCATTTTTCTACTTCTCATATCAACATTACTAACATAAATTATCCCTTGTTCTGTATTCTAAGTCTGAAGTCAAGGATTCTGAAGAAAAAAAATCAACAGTCCCAAAAACATTATAGCACTTAGAGCCCTGTGAAAAGTTGGGATGTAACAGAAAATAGTCTCTATAGATGTAATAGCACAAGTATTCAATCAGCTGCTATAATCTAGTTATTAAAGTAACATTTCTACAGAAAATTATACAATTAATGAACAGATTTTTGAGGCAAACCACAGAATTTACATTTCAAAGAGAAAAGAAATACCTCTGAATGTTTATTGATTTTTGCTAACTCTGCTGCTGTTTTCTCATCCTTAGTCTGCAGATTTTTGTCAGCTCCCAGCTCAAGCAACTTAAAAATGACGCTTTTATGTCCACACTGTGCTGCCCATATTAATGCCTGCAAAGAACAACTTCATTTTACCAAGTCTAGATATGGAGCAAAAAAGAACAGCGGTTAAATCAATAATGCAACATTCACAAGTTCTTATATGGCAGAATCTGGAGACAAAGACGTGTAAGGCAAAATAATCACAAAGCGGTGTTAAAGCAGAAGAATATACCAATGAGTATTTCTGAGGAAGCTATACTTCAAAACAAGTTTCTGGGTTCTTGCTTTTTAAAATCTGTATCACTAATTACAACACACAGAAGTAAATCACTTACTGAATACCCATTTTCATCTTGGGCATCTATGTGTGATCCATGAGCGACAAGAAGAGCAACAACCTGAGGGTATCCTTTCCTAGCTGCGTACATCAGTGGAGTCATTTGCTTCCTGGAAGAAAAGTGGATGGGTGAAAAAAAATATTTCAAGATATCAAAATCCAATGGCATTATCATGTAGAGCACCTCACGTCTGTAAAGATTCTCTGTTCTATAGAAGAAATAAGCAGAAGATGAAATCCCAAGACACCATATTCACGCTTCAGCGCAGGGTCAACTTAACAGAACATACAGATTCAGGCACTCATTTATGTCTAGTTAGCAATTTTAAAATATTTTAAGAGCTGACATGCATCTTCTGATTTAAATTAAGTCAAGAAGTCAATTGTTGTCCTTCACAAGAAAGAAACTTAGAGGAAACTAAACCAGTCTCTTCCAGGAGTTTAGAAGATAGACTGATAATACTTCAGGGAGAAAAAGTTGAAAAACCAACCAACCAACAAACAAAAAACCCAAACTACAACAACAACAACCACCAAATAAACCCACAATGCTTTGTCACTTCCACATTCAAGTAGAGCATCAAAAAACCAACCTTAACATGTCCCAGCTATGAAACATGGCAGCTTGGTGAGTAAACCATTTCTGTTTTGCTTCTGAACCACACAAAACCGTTTTTTTAAAGGCCATTCCTCCTGCTGCTACCACAGACCCAGCAGCAAGCCTCTCATTTAGCACATGGACCAGCTTAATGAGAAGGGAATGGGCATAACTACAAATCGTAGTTTTTGGTCTACTAAAAGCAGAGAATATCAGCAAATCACTCATTTTTCCCCCTAGAAAAAAAAATTGGCAGAGACTTTCATTTTTTACTTCAAAAACTATTTTTAAAAGACACAGCTTAAGTGACATATTCTATATGCATTTTAATTTGAATCCAAAATTACAAAAAGACATATGCAGTTTCGTGGCGGGCAAGTCGTAAATCACAACTGTGTATTTAAGAGGGCTAATATTAAGAACTACATACATGCTTGCAAAACCCTCTCTGGTAAAAACAATGTAAGTAAAAGAATGACAGGTCACACGACCCTTGCTGGATGCACAGGTGCCATGCAACAGCACAGGGTGCACACGGATTTACAACATCCAAATCCCACCCCCAGTATGCCTGAGAGCAATCTTCAGAGAATTACATACAAATATCATACTTAAAATCTTAACTTTTAAAGTACTAAACCTAAATACATATCAAAATATTTCTGTCCTTTATCCCATTATTGTTTTCTGCTCCTAGAAGTGTATGTGTTGATGCTTTCTCTCCTATGTGTATGACTATTTCTTACAGCTGCTGAAGAAGCAAATACTCACAGACACCACCTTTCCCATTATGTTTCCTTTTTTTTAATATACCAAAACCATGATGACAACAGTCTATTGATATTATGCTTCTATTAAGATGCTTATAAAATGAAGCCATTGTGAATTCCTCTGAAGGTCCTGAAAGAATGAAAAAATACTGCTCTAAAGTTTCTGTCAGAAAAGTATGTTTCCAGATGCTGACACTTATTCTTCAGTGGAATAAGATTGCAGAATTTAAAAAATACAGTATTGGAAGACAGAGATGTGGAGTTTCTGGTCACTCATTTTACTAGGGACGTTCAATTATAATTTACTCTGTCTTGAAATACTTTTCCTGAAAAACTATCATGTATTGCTTTTTATGTACAGCTCTGTGTCAAAAATCTGCTGTCAAAAGATTATTCTGCCTCCTCAAGATGTGAGGGGAGGATCACTCTTCACAGTATTGTGTTTCTTAGTCAGTTCAATACCGACCACTAGAGGGACCCCGAAAAGCATATGGAAACCAAAGCAGTTTTCTAAAAATACAGACTTTCTGCTTCCTTTTAGAGTATTCAGAGAAGCAGGGCCTTGGCTCATCCTTCCTTGTTATTGCTCACTAACAAAGGGATAATACTTTGTCTTTTGCAAACACAGATGAAAGTGCACTGAAAAAAATCCAGTCGTATTACAAATTTGAAAGAGTCTTGGGGGCGGGGGGAATCAACTACTTGGAGATAAGCAAAATCAAAAGTAACCAGGCCTTCAAGACATAGTCTTGACCCCCCACCTGGGGGTCCTGGTGGACAGCAGGATGACCACGAGCCAGCACTGGGCCCTTGTGGCCAAGAAGGCCAATGGCATCCTGGGGTGTATTAGAAGGGGGGTGGTTAGTAGGTCGAGAGAGGTTCTCCTTACCCTCTACTCTGCCCTGGTGAGAGCACATCTGGAATATTGTGTCCAGNTAAATTTGAGAAGAAACTTCTTCTCAGGTGAGGGTGACGAACACTGGAACAGGCTGCCCAGGGAGGTTGTGGAGTCTCCTTCTCTGGAGACATTCAAAACCCGCCTGGACGCCTTCCTGTGTAACCTCATCTAGGTGTTCCTGCTCCGGCAGGGGGATTGGACTAGATGATCTTTTGAGGTCCCTTCCAATCCCTAACATTCTGTGATACTGTAATAAGAGAAATGAACTTGTTAATGAAATGAATCTACTTGCATCAATTTATAATTCAATTTAGTCCATCAACACTGCAAAAGCAGAAGTTTTGACTGAAGATAAGGAGACATTTTTATCATGGGACACAGTCAATCAGTGGAACTGGTTGCTCAGAGAAGTTTTATAGTCTTGGTGGGTTTCAAGATCAGATGGCAACCAAGTCCAATGGCACAGCGGAGGTGGCTTTAAGGAAGAAGTTGGACTACAGACCTCCTGAGGTCCCTTCTGACCTGAACTACCCTACGATCCTATGAAGATTACTATAAAAATAGAGAAAAAGACTCTACAATCTGCCCCTGTAACTTAACGAACGGATGAGGTAGCAAGATACAGATATCTAGACATATACAGATAGATATCTATATTTTAAAGAACGAACAGAAGCTGACTACAACCCAATAATTTATAGCAACAGAAATCAAACTTGCTTGCCCAATGTTGACACTCCCACCCTAATTTCTATTCAGTAGGAGGCAGCCTTTGACAGACTTCCCATGCTATCATCTTTGAAGTATTTACATCTGACTGCAAAAACAGTCCATTCATGCCTGTATTCATTTTTATTTGTCCTGCTCTCAACTTTTTTGTTTGTTTCTTTTTGAACTTGCACACTGCTACTACCTCACAATTATCTTCTCCTTTTTAAAAGGAAAAATACTGAACACAAGTCCAGAGGCTACAAAACAGTCTTGTCTGCAAAGAACATCAGGTAGTGGTTGCAGCTGCACAGAACTGTAGACAAGGCATACGAAATGAGGGCAACAACTCACTGGCATTAAAGCCACTGAAAAAGTTTCTCCATTTTTAAGTAAAGCCCAATAAACATGATGTTAAAATTAAGAAGGTCCACTAACATGCATATGCAATTAGCGCTTCAAGTATTCCATTTTAATGTTCGAGTTTAATTTCAAAGGCTACAAGTTGTTTCAGGATAGAAACATATATATTGCTGCATAAATTTGAAATTACGTTTCACACCACTACATACGAGAAGGTACTGTTCAATGTCTTGGACACAAGCTGCATAGGGACCACCTCAGAAAGCAAGGTCCAGTTACACGTATGTCCACAAGAGGGAGGCCAGAGCATTAGGAAAAACAAATCCATTTTTTCTAACCCTGCAAAGAACCCCCGTAACAACAACCTATAATATGCCAATTCCACAGTTTCTTGCTAAAGTTGAAAAGAAATTAAATGCATTGGTACATCTTACTGGGATCTAAAAATGTACATAGAAGGTGTAGTGACAGCCATCCAGAAAAAAGATCTGAAGAATTGTTTTGACATTGAGGAGCTGTGCAGACATTTGCATTTCAGTAATCTGGCTAGCAGGTGACCTTCTTGTCCAAACACCTGCAAAGTCCTTTTGTACAGCACAACTTGCTGCATGACCTGTGCCTATATTGAACACGATACTTCTAGTGATAATGAATAAATAAACAAAAATCTTAAAAGGCAATATAAGCAATTTATTGATTAAGCATGATGTCTGTTCCAACTATGTTTCCTTCCAGCTATGCAGCACCTAAATAAAAAGCAAGTAATTCTTCCCTGGTTTAATGCAAATGGAAGGGTTTTTTTGTTTTGTTTTTATTTTTAGGTCTCTCTGCTTTTATGTTAAAGTTGGAGAAAAAGACAAAACCAAAAGGGTTTTCAGGGCCATCCAAAACTTCGAGACACCTACACAAAGACACAACCAGAGGTTGTTATAGGCTCATTTCACCTTCATCCTGTCAAAAAAAATGGGGCAAAACATAATCACAAGAGCAAGCTGAACGGAATAGCCCTAAAAGCTACCACTTGGAGCCTCCTAGCCTGGGTAACCCTGTGCCACGATAAAACCAGGTGATGCAGTGGTAGCTGCCTATCTCACTGACTAGTGTCCCGAGTACTGTCTGTTACTACTCAGCTGAACCTGTGGTGCAGAACTCACCACAACTAACAAACACAGGTTCTTACGTTTGGGAGTATACTCCCAAGCAAAACAAAGTTCATCTTCCTGGAAAATTTCAGAAGGGGGAGGAGATGAAGAGAAGATCCCTCCCATCTAAACAGATGTCTCCTTCCATCGAGGAGATTATCTATAGAAAACTCAGTATTTCAGGCTGGTGATTTTGAAAAGTATAAGGTGTACATAAAGTCTCATAACTGGATGTTTATTAACTAGACCAGTGTATCACTAACATTAGAAAAAAATACAGCAGGTAGAAAACAATTTAAGCTTATGAGTTTAATCACAATCTTTTCTTACTGAGATCCCAAAGGGAATGATGCTACGAGACACTAATATTTTAGTCTATCAATCTGCAGACTGAACACAACTTCAGATAACCAGGAGGCATCTTCAGAAGCTTTTGCAGCCAGTTTGACCACACCAGTGCTGTATATTAAGCTTGGAACTGAGAAATGAAGCAGTTAGCAGTGTGTCCACAGCAACAGAAGGAAAGCTACTTGCCCATTTTCTGGTTTATTGAAGCTTTAAGCTATGGGGTGGGAAACCTTAGTAGTACTGGAAGAACATACTTCAGTGTACTGTGAGCTGCAAGATTCTTTTTCCAGGCACTGTCTGCTTGAGCAAGGTAGGAGAGCCCTCTACATGATTGAAGCAGAATATGTTCGGATAATGGAACATATAACTCTAGTAAGAAGGCTGAGCTGGAAAAGGTGACAACTTAGTTTCAGGTTCCCTAGTTTTAAGCTTCATTTCAGACTGCCAGCTCTTGTACCTTTCTGCTTCTGAACTCTGTATACATACTTGTTTTAAAATTAAAAAAGGCATCTGTGTAAGTTCTACAGCACACAGAGGTAGGAAGGTAGACAGTTGCAAAGTTATCTTCGTACGACTAGAAAAATACAAAGGATGTGACTATAAAAGGGATTAGAATAAAAATTACCAACAGGGATGGCAGAAATCTATGATATGACATCCCAATTATCCTGCCCAATCTTCGTACATCCTCACTCCATCGCATTTTTACAGGCAAGCTGGTTCAGCTGAAGACATGGACACTCTGACGTAAAGTAGAAAAATAAATGAGTTATCCACAGAATCAGAAACTTCTCAGACCTTTTTCAACTTCACTTTCAAAGTCTCCAGTCAAGAAATTTAGCACATACTCCATCTTTCTAATGAAATGGCAATTCTCTGTCATGTAAAAAAAAAAAATCAATCCAATTCTGTGCAGATAACCCATGATCAGGGTAGGCTAGTGGCAGTGATGGGAAGTTTAATATATGATGCAATGTTGCTAATATAATGTGAATGGATTTCAGTGCAGGTTTTGTTTCTGTTTTACACAAAGGCTGCTCAGGTGACATTCCAAGACACTACAGTACATTGTCAGAACGCCTGTATTAAAAATAGCATCTGATGTTGCTGCTGCCCCTGAGTATTTCACAATTGTGCCTAGAAACAGTGATCAACAGCTGAAAGCCTGTTGGTACCACTGTACAGTCAACACTAGCTACGAAAAAGTACAATCGTCTATTTCAGTGTCTAAACTCCTTCCCCCTATCAAAAGATCAAATGAACGAGCCTCAACACTTACACTTAAAAGCCACTCTTCCAAACTCACCAAACCCACATGTTTACCATGCTTTTTGATTTCTCCATAACTCATATAAGAGGAAGGAAAAGATATATGGATACACCCCAGATGAAAACAGTACTTCAGTAAATGTAATTTTGCATCTGATTTTTTACATTTAATCCTGCTGTCCTGATGTTTGATCAACATAATAAAATAAGTCTTTCTGTCCTGAGTTCACAGTGCTAGAATAAAAATCTCTCTGAAAAGCCTGAAGCGTAATATGGCGTAACATCACTAGGTATTTTTTGCTCTGAAGTGGATCAAAAATCTTGACTCAATCAGCATTACATTCCTCGATTTTCTTGCCCCAGCCATAAAATGCATTGTAGTGCTTTCACTTTTCATGGGCTATTTGCCTTTTTACCTATTTACCTGATAGGTACTCTTTGTCATTTGGCATGGTTAACTATCATACAATGATAACGTCAAGGTCTTTGAAATTATTATGTGGCAGTGCTGACTTACTATCTTATCAGTAGCAATACGTATCTTGCTAAAATTGATGCATTACACAATTGATTTATTCTGACTACGTAACCTGAAGAGAGATCTACCTCATGAATTGGGCAATACTGTGATAAAATTTCCCCCCTCCATTACCATCTTCTCAAGAGGGCAAAATAGGACTACAGACCTGGAAGGGTTCTTTTGATACTCTTCCATGATGAAATTTTTGATACTCTTCAAAACTGCTCCAAATGTCATCCTAAGTTAACATACATAGGCAACTTAATACCAGACCTGAGCAGTGATTTTATTTTCTTGTACATGCATTCACGTACATGACAGTGTGCTTCGTTCTCAACTTTTAATCTGTATAATGACAAAAGACAGACAAAGGTCTAGTTTTTGTACTACTCACCCTAAGAAAAAAAATATTGAAGACTTTCTAAAGACTTTCTTTTAAACATACACAAAATTCATAACCATTTAAGAGCAGAAACACTGAAGGCTTGGTCATTGAGCAGGACTAAATTGTGCTAGAGATTTTAAGACGGGGGAAAAAAAGCCACACAAACAAAATCAAACCTGCACATATTCCATACAGAACAAGAGACAAAGAGCTTACGTTGAAGTAAAGGAGGTTTCAGTCATTCACCTGCCTGTACCACCTTCTAACAAACAGTTATTGGCATGAAAGAGCAACTCAACACATTCTCTTTGCTGGCAAAGCCATTAGGTCTCTTTTACTCTACCTAAACAAGAACTTGCAGGTTGTCATCACTAAAATCCATATTTACTAAACAATCTATGAGACATGTAATCCTAGCAGATTCGTCTTTCAAAACTCTTCAGTTAGCACTTTTGCTTTGACACACTATATTTGCATTAACAAAACTGTTTTTACAGCCATCAGTATTCAGTTCCCAATTTCGTTTCAGCAAAAATATCAGAAGTTACTCTACTGAATACTCTATCCTCAGTACTCTACCCTATTGCAAAGAAGCCAACCTACAGACTCCTAAACCCATCTTCTTAGACTGCATTTCAAAAATCAGTTTATTTCTCCTTAGTCCCTCCCTGCTCCATGTGCACTTCATACTAAATAAATAAACTAAAACTTCAGCTAAAACAAACAAATAAATGAATAAATTGCAGGTTTCTGTGTATCAACTCCAGATGACATGAAATAAAAAAAGCCCACTGGCTGTCCTGACAGCCCGAGAAAGGGTAAATACCAAACTCGACCTTATATCAAAGTTAAGTATTCTACTTTGCATTCACACACATGCCAATTATTGGCAGACACAAGAGAAGTGCTGAGACAGCCAAATAATGCGAAGCTCACTTCTTAACACCTGTGGTAAGCTGAACACACAGGAAGTACTCTCACAATAATCTCAACTCACTGACAGTTTTGATGGCCCCTCACAAAACATCCTGCTTGCTCTAATGAAACTGGTGCAGTGGGATTGCCACACCATACAGAGGGTCTGTTGTGATCCCTTATATCCACAGAACCTGGTTTGATGTGCTTCAGCCCCGTTTCAGAACACGGTGGAAGAAGCCCACGAGAAGCAGCAGCTGCTGCCCAAGCAGTTCTAATGATAGAATGGCACGCACTGATGTCAAATACTGGAAAGCAAAAAAGGCAGCATGAAGATTTTTGAAAAATCTAGACCTTGTCATCTAACTTCTACTTTTATGTGCAACAAATATGACATTTCTGATTCTCACTTATCTTTTAATTTGAGAAAGACTACTACTGCAAAAGTGAAAAAAACCCAAAACTGGACACTCTATGTGATGTATGCAAGCATAACTCTCATATGTTAGCACAAGGTCTTCGGAAATAGAGATAGCAAAAAATACTTGTATATTAAGAACAACCATGCATAACATAGTCTAAGTGTATAAATAAAGTTCTGCCCTTAAAATTCCCATCTCTTGTGTCAGAATTAAAACTTTTTTTCCCCCTCAAAGTTTAGCCAAAGGCCTTTCTAAACATAAATCTACAGCTTTGCACTCTGGCTTACTTACATTTTCAAACGCCCAGGACAAAGTCTAATAATGCAAAGACTTCCCCCATTTTTAAAAGCAGAATGTTTAACCTAACAACCAGCTACCTGACAGCAACAATATGTAATTATTTCAGAATCTCTAGCCTTCTCTTCTTTCATCAATATTTTTTAGCCTCTCTGAGAAGAATAAATGAATGGCATTCAAATTCAGCACCAAACACTAGGGGGACTTCAGCACAACTATGTTTGCTCCTTGTCTATCAGTACTACGCTCACGGTGAGGGTCAGGATCCAGAGTAACTGAATTCTACCAATGTGAACCAACAGGCCTCTAATTCTGTTGTTTTTAGAGGGCTACAGGCCACACCACGTATCTCAGGTAATGTGGTGAAACAGTTGCAGCATAAAAAAAATGAATTTGAGTTAGTTGAAAAACAAGCAGTTTCAATATGACCCAATCAATACCTTTTTTTCCAGCAGAGAAGGACAATTTATCCTGGATCAGCCCAGAATTTCTTTATTTTTGATGCAAAACAAAACATTGCATCAGACTATGCAACCAGACATCTCGCAATGCGCTGCTGCAGACTGCTGAGACACAAAGTGGTAATTCAAGAAACAAGATGGTACTTGTTTTTAAAAGATTAAATCTCTTTTTAATCTAGATTATTCCAGATTGCACTGGAATAAATATATTTTCTTTACAGAGTTTTCTTTGTCCATAGGAAGCTGTCTGTGAAAGGAAAACAGCTAGATACCCACAAAAAGTTCAAAAGGTAGACATGAGTTTAAATAAATAATTAAGTGATTTAACTTGCATCCTCATACAGAAGAGGCAATAAGATTTGGGAAAGGCAGAGGATGTATTTCTTGTCCTTATACTGCAATCTACTTAAGTATTAAGATTAGTTTTTACCCTAAATTTATATCTTGTTCAGCTGAGGAACATACCTGAATTTGATAAAACTGATCATAGTTTTATTTACTCAGATGAATGACTGTACTAGGAGAAATAAATATTTGGACACTAATCTTTCCCTACACAGACAGCAGTGAAGTTGCAGGAAGCTAATGAAGTACATGTCATCTTAACCAACAACAGCAATGTCTATGAAGATGTCTCTGTATATTAATATTAAATTTTACGGTGTTTTCACAGACATGGGTTTTTTGATACCTGCAAGTAATGTTAGGGTCAGCATTCCTTGATAGAAGAAGTTCTACAGTCTTCAAGATGTTTTCCTCTGAAGCATGCGCAGTACATGCTGCCATCAGCACAGTGTACTTATCTGTTTTGAAATTTACAGTTAGACAATCACATACGTAAACATAAATACCATGTTAATCAAGAAGTTCCTTTAAAAGCCTTTACTTTTGCTAGAGTTATTAACTGGTTTGATACTCATAAGATATTTAGAAAAAGGCAAGAAACTTGTTTTCCTTCCAGTGAAAGTCACTAGAATTATCAGGTAAGATAAAGGCATCTGAGAAGATATTCAGATAACATGAGAGTGAATGGCAGTAGTGAAGCATCTATTCCTACCAAAGGTTAGGATACTTTTTAGGTACCCCCAAAAAATAGTAGGAGCTTAACTATAGATGCTTGTTTCTCAAATCTCGTTCCACACCAGTAGATTCTCTCCCCATTACTCCTCATCTCTCCCCAAAATACAGTCAAGGGAAGAAACAGCTTACAGAAATCTAACTGCAATGGATTAAAAAAAAAAAAAAAGCATGAAATGTATTATAAATACATAGCAACATCAATTTTAGGGAGAACAGAGGCACACAGAATGGACAGTTGAAGTAATACAGCTCTATTATAGGGCTTAAGGAGAAGGCAGTTACTGAACTAGACTACTATGGCACAGTAGCGGCAGGATGAGGATTAAAAGTGTGTTTTCAGATGTGGATTTAAAGAACATCTATACAGTCCATAAAGATCCATCAGGAGGAACCAGAGCATTTGCTCCAGCTCTGAAGCCAGCTGGGTGTCACATGCCACCTTTGCTCACAAATCAGAATTTTATACCACTGCTGTTTGCCCACAGAATAGGGGAGATCTCCTTCCCCAAAGTTCTACAGAGATGTGGGAAACATCACACCTCAAGGACTTTACTGAGTTAATTGGCCCTAGAGCCAACTACAAGACAGCCATTTGAGTAACTGCCCATTTTGCTTATTGCACAAACTTGTCCACAGGTTCAAGCACGCCTTTAACAATTTAACAAGTATAATTTTAGCCGTACCTACTTGAGTCCACACCACGAAGTGTTACAGCATATTTTCTAACTTTCTTGTAGTAATTTAAGACTGTGTACACATGAACACCTTTATTCTTCAACTGAGGTCAGAATTTATTGTATTTAAACATGAGAGATTTGTTATGTACTTTAGCCCCATCTGCTCTACTTACTTTATTTCTCATCACGTCTTGTCCCCCATCACTCCAAAGACCTTAGCTTTGCATTTAAATTCATATGTTTTTGTTATATCCCACCTCTGAATTTTTAACCACCTCATGTAGAAGTTTCAACACACATAAATCAGTACGTTAAATGAAAAACTAAGTTTCAGAGAGTCACTTAAACTTCTGAAAAATAGGCAATTAGCACTTCCATAATATACTTGATACGCTGACAGATTGTTACTCAAAATGTTTAACCTGGCTATGAATAACAACATGAAGAGAAAGATGGTAAGACTTTGAATAAAGGCAGTGATAAGCACTGTTAATCTGGGCAAGATATTTAGGAGGAACCTGCAGTTGTATTTGTACTCAGTCTTTCAGGTAGTGATAAAACAGTGGGAAATTTAGTCTCTGTTAGCCCACCTATAGCTCATACATGTGAGCAAGAGAAGAAGGAAAAGAAACACCATAGAATTTGAGAAAAAAATGTTAGAGACTGCTAAGAAAATTAGTCTATATTCAGCCTAGCTGAAAAACCCCAAAGAGTCAGTGAATTTATCCCTCAAAGATGCTCCATTCTGATCCCATCCCATAGTGACTGCTACATTAGTTCCTTGTTCTTCGCAACTACCAAAAAGGGTAAAATTAACTAACTACTTAAAAAGAATGACTGAAATGTGACAAAAGGTGATTAACAGTATAGCTGTTATTAGGATTATAAGCATTAGAGGGTAATTAGTATAGGATCACTTATGTGATTGCCTGCTGATGTAAAAAACACAGCAGGACTGCTGACATTTAGTACCACTTTAGGATGGCATAGCTTTCCTGAACACATGTGGCCTGACCTGAATCAATCACCTGCAAGCCTGTTCCTGGCTGGCCAGTGCTCTGCTGTGCATATGCCCCCGCTACTGTCTCCTACACAGACAAATAGGGAAACAAGTCAGGCAAGCACAGCTGGTCACACACTGAAAAAACGCCACGCATGTTTGGTTAACTGGTCAGCCGAAACTGCTGCCCATAGCAGTCTTCGCCCCATTTATAGTTCTCTACAGCCATAAACAAGTAACAAGGCATGAGCTGTAGGCAGCCATACTTGTAGGCAGCCACATGGAAATTCTCTAAAGTTGGCTACAAGGACAATAATTGGAAAGCATGATTGCTTTTGGTGCAGGCAGTCAACTCTAATCTCTGATCAGATGCTAAGAAGTTCAAGAAAATATTCAGAGCCAGATTTGTACCATCTGCATTTCAGTCTACTACTATTACAAATATTGGCAAGTTACTGGAAAATAGGATCAATGCTTTCATGTACTTGGTGGCATTGTCTGCTGCATAAGTTTTCTTGAATTTGGATAAATATTCCAACACAATGAAAGAGAAGAAGAATAACCACAGTTTAAGTGGGGAAAAGTTATTATTAAGCCATAAAAATTGACAGAGAAACTGATATTACTTAGAAGCTCCACTGAACTCTGGCAGAAGAAGGTCATCTAGCAACAACAGTTTTCACTTATTAAACAAAAATGTCTAATTTTAGAGATATCTACATTAGTTTCCACGAACTGGAAAGCTATTCCTGTTGTTTGGTATTCTAGCTGGTTTCTGCATGTAAATACTTTGTAACAGGATTAAACAAAGTAAATTTTAACTCTACAACTTTATCCCAGAATTCCTGAACAAATATTTCCAAACACTCTTTTTAAAAAAGTACTTGGGGATTGGGATGTGGGAGGGAAAGACAGAATGAGCGTGAAAAAAACACAAGAAACCCCATCAACTGAACACAGACCAGTTCCAAGAACACATTTTTTACTTTAAAACTACTACTTCAAAAGTCTGAAATCTAGACTAGGTCCCAATTCTACTTTGAACTTTGTTTTTTTTTTCCCTATATATGTAAAAACAGAATACGTATAGGACAATGTCTGGTACTGAGCGTTACTGGCCAGTATGTTTCATTCACATCTTACCTATTTCAAAACATGCATTAGCACCTCTGTCCAGGAGAAGACGCACTACTGCAAAATCAGCCACGCTGGCAGCACACATCAGGGGAGTCCATCCAAACTGAAAGCTAGACTCTATGCTTATACCTGTCAAAATTTAAGATACTAAAATCATAAAACTGAACCACAACAGACATGCATTTTATAAACATTATCCTCAATATGTATCTTACAAAGGTTATACACTGTTTGCATTTAGTCCTAATGAGAGAAGTCTCTTACACCATTTTCATTTTTTTAATATGCCTTTTAGAAAAACAACTTTTAGAACTGACACTAAAGAAGCTCAGTACTCAATCCAACACCACAGAAAAACTACATCTTAGAAAAATGTAAGTAATAAATTTAGCTAAAACAAATAATTTAAGAGAAGTGTGCAGACTCTGTTTTCTCCACTTATGTGCAGTACCTTTCCTCAATCAGAATGAAAAATTTTGATCCTTGTCAAGTCAAGTGGACTGCTGTAGAAGCAACTTGCTGACAAGGCCTTTAGATTATATTAACTAGGGTTTTCCTGCTTCACAGCTCCTTTTATTCTACATCTTGCAAGGCAATTAACTAGCAGCTATAAGTTTTGCATTCAGTACTCACAAAATATTATCTCAATAGAAAGAAGATTATGCAAGATTCAGTCACAATCACCAGATCTGCTTGTTACTCTTTATAGTAGCCACATCTTCCTTTGTGGTTAGAAGTAAGCTTGCCAGACAGTCCTTCCAAATTCACCAAGAACCAAGCACCAGACTGAGATACTCATCTAACAACTTTCCAATAAAAATCTCTATACATTTTTGCAACAAGAGGAATCATCCTTCCTTCAATCCTTCCTCAAATATTACTTCTTCTATAAAAGTTTACATCAATTGGTTCCATATCAGTCCAACAGTGATTACTGATAATCAAAAATACTTCTTCGCAGGAGACAGCTCTGAAAAAAAACCAAAACTGTCCTAAGAAATCTGTGACAGTTGAGCTACGTGCACTCCTTTTCACGCAAATATGTGTATTTATCTTCCCTGCCTTGGTAGTTTGTCAAAGATGTGCTCAGTGTAGCCACACGAAGTTATTAAAGCTGGGGCAGTAACAGCTCATAGCTCTTGGATTGATTCTTCAACTGGCAAAGATGACTGGAGTTGAAGCAGCAGCCAGTAAAGAAGTATCATTCAATGCAAGTCAAGTATTGAAGCACTCTAATACCTGCAAGCCACAGAATTTGTGATCAAATTTTTTTATTCATGCATACACACTATCTGCAGTCCTTAATGTCACAGCACACCAGTCTGCCTGCAGTACACAAAACATTTCATTGAAGCCCATGGCCAGGTTCTACAAAGGGAGCCCACAAGTGTCCCTTCAAAGTCATATCTGAACTTGTAGACATGTTACTTCAAGAATTTAGAAAGTCTGATATCCAACAACCCACTGAAGTAACACTAGTAGGAAAGGAATACCAGAAAGCTGGCACTCTGTCAGCCTTAAGAAGTCCGTTTTCCTCTTAAGAAGAAAAGCAATTCATGTAACCAGAGCTCCCATCTAGAGCTTTTTACTTTAACACGTATCTGAACAACAGTTACAAAAGATCTATTTGCCGGGCATACAGACTTATTAAAGCTCTTCAGAAGGCGTTTTCCTCACTGCTTTCTTTACACGTATAGCAAACAGTTGCCACCATGCTGGTGCTTTTCTAAGTTATAGAAGTAGAATGGTCTTTTTGGCAAGGGGATGTCAAAGCTGTGTTACAGCTTGTTTGCCCTGCATCATCTTTACCATCTTTGTAGCAACTGTCTTGAAACACCATGCAGTGTGAAAGTCACAATGCAAACCAGCTAGAGTCTCAGAGGAAGGCAAAGAAAAGAGAACTGAAACAGTAATACTGCTTCGTGGCTGCATGGTTATAGGAGTTGCTGACTGAACTAAAAGTGTCTCCCTTTGGTTTCTACCCAGCCTCTCATTACATGAGGTGTTCTTGAAGTAAGTAGGTTAGTCTAGTATTTTAAATGGCCCTTAACAATGCACCAGTGAAGCCAAGAAAAAAAAATAATGAAAAATCAGGCCAGATTCAACAGCCAGACAGAGGCAAGGCTACTGCAGCTCCAGACTCTCAGGTCCACGCAGCACTGATGCTGAGTGTGTATTCCCAGCAGGCACACACATATACCAACCGACCACACCAATTAACACAGATGGAGCGCTCATGTGAACATGAAGGGTCTCATCCTGCTCCCCTCTGGGACAGATGTATCCCCTCCAGCTGCTGGCATCATGGACACATTGATCTCTGTCCTCTGGTCCCGCTCCATGTCCAGCACATCCTTTCACTCTTTCCTGCCTCTACAGTCGCTGCTACCCAGGGACAAAGACCCTATGACAGCCCTGGGACTCCCTTCCTCTGAGTTCATAACTTGGGTTCCTGCTCACCCTTGGGCCCCTCTGTCCCCTCAGCTTGTAGAAATGGGCCTGTGATGTGCTGATGTCTTCCATGGCAGGTCTGGGAGAAGCTTCCCCCACCTGCCATTGCCTCTCTGTGTTCTTTTGTGGGCATAAGCAGAAGAGGAACTTTTCAGTTACATAACCTCATCAATTATGCCCAGGAGGCAAAACAGATAACACATTCTTACAATCCAGGTTACAAACAATTATGGTCCTTGTTAACCAGAAATGGGGAGAAATATATTCTGGCCCCAGATGTGCTCTACAGAAGAAACTATATGAAGCATGTGAATAATGGTGAAGCAAATTAACAGCAAAAGAAGAAACATGTTCTTTCTGCGTTTACTACAGTTTCTCTGGTACCTCTTTCAGATATTTTGTTGACTGTGGCTACCAGTTACAGTAAAAAGGCTGGTTTTATATAGAAAAATGTAACCTCAAATTCAAAAATGCTAGCAAGGTAATGCCTGAAGAACTATGATCAACCACTACATGCAGCTTTTAATGCTAAATAATTTCATGTTTGACACACAAAAAACCATGAGGTCTTAAAAGGGTTTTGTTTAGTTTAAGAACACCTCCTAGTCCTAGAATACATTCACATTCAGATTGAATTTATCTGAGGAAAAAGTTCTAAAATGCTTGATTCTAGAAGACTTCTCTCTAATAGAAGCATTGATTTCTTTTAAGTCTGTCAGCACTCCGTCCTCCGGTTCCACAATATCTTAAAGCTGAGCTAAATCAGAGCTGCTGATGTCTCTCACTGCTGGGCCAGCTATGGTTCTCACCTGACTCAGGGTTCAAGGTCCCACACTGGCCAAAACATTATTCACACACCCCCCTCCACTTTACTACTGCTTTAATTCCCTGAAGTGGCTCACACAAGATCAGATGAGCTCCAGTACTCATAAAAAGACAGCAGTGAACAGACTGTTGAATGAGAACAGGAAAGAGGATTTGATTGTAGCTACGTCTTTTATCAGCCTAAACTTGCATTACTTTTTGTAACACATACTTCAGAAACTTGTTCTCAGTATGCTGCCATTTTATAGGACGGGTAATAGAAGACATCGTCCTCATCCATGCCCTAAAGGAGCTCTGTAAAACCGCCTCAGCACCAAAGATTCCTAAAGCAATGGCTAAGCAAGCCAGAAGACGATATGTTCTTGCTCTTCCGAAAGAATGGCCCCAACCAACTGTTGCTAGGAAATCCACTTCCAACACAAACCCTCAGTTTGGTAGAGTGCTGGTAGCGAGCCTCCTACAAGCTCTACTGAACATACACTAAAAGCAACTTCGGAGGCCAAGATTTAATCTGATTGAGCACCGATCCTCTAAAGGACAATGTAACCTTTCTCCAGAAACACCTCCCGGATAGAGAGGCATTGTTTTCCACTGCTCTGCAGGACAGAGGGGTCAAAATCTGTTAATCATACTTCCAGGAAATGGTAGATTCTCGTGTGATACTGCCTTGTACATCTCAGAGGACAGGACACTAGACTGCAGGAATCTTTGGCGTGACCTTACGCTCTTACAGATACTTATTATCATCTCACGACAGCATAGAACTGCCCATTATCTAGCAGGCATCAACATAAATAGTGAACCATTGCTGTTTGACTGAAATACAAGCAATTAAAAATGGATGGCTGTAACAAAACAATTAAGCAATATAATTCGCAGACATCACTAAAAACACTGCCTATAAGAACATATTTTGTCAAAGCGAGACAGCAGATGTATTTCACTCATTATTACACTTCAGTGTTTCAGCCTGTGCAATAGTTTTTACTAAATTTAAAAAGCAAACAATTCCCGCACTGTGGTGAGAAACAGTTGCCTTCTAAAGGGGTAAGTATTGTCATTGTTTTAAAATTCAGAAAAACCCATTGCTAACTAGGAAACTCTTCCAGCCATAAGACAGATTTTCCTCAGAAAACAAACTCTTGACTACTATATTCTGCTTGCTTACTGAAGCAGAACTCCCTGACAATTATCACTAGGCAGGTCAGCTCAGCTATGCAGTTTCTTGATTGCCCTGGATGCTTCATAAGCGATCCAATCCTCCCAACACTGAATAACAGAAACACATTACAGACAAATACTGAATAAGAGAATGGGGAGAAAGGCTTTTGGTGTTAAAACAAACTACTTTTTGGTGACAAATGCCACACAAACCCTATTAGGCCTTTCAGAATCGCACAATCTTTGTCCAGCTGATGTTGCCAGGACAGCAGTATTATACAGGGTACATACCAGAAACCAAACAGTGCTGTGAGTGGGGGGAAAAAAAAACAAAAGGTATTTCCAAACTGGGGGAGCATTAAAACAAAGAAGTCAGCCTCTCCTTCCTGATCTCTGCAACAACCTGTAATTGTAATTGATATTTTCAGGTTAAAGATGCATTTGAAAACAAAGAATCACCTTATTTCATAGCTCACAAGTTACAGGTTTCTCAATTTTTAGGGCTCCTGAGACTGATGAAACCAACATAAACTAGAAGGGATTTGTTGGAATACTACATGCTGAGTCACTGAAAAAGTAATTCCATCTTTAAAATAAAAGTTTATATCCCATATTGGAAACATTCATATACTCCTACTTGACACATTACTTTGAAATGATAGACTTTGAAGATTATAGCATTCTTGGCAAGTTCCATTGAAAATATTTAACTTTATAACTGACTTTCCTCACCAGAATTTAAGAGTTCTGCAATTAATGACACATCACCACGAAACAGAGCCTTCTTTAATGCTTCCTTCTTGTCCGCCTGCAACATTTGATCCAACTGCTAGATAAGCAAAGAGAAGTTAAGTCAAAACCTAATAACAGTTTCAAGGTAAAAACTACAGCTTGATTTCAGGACAAAAGCACTAATGATTGCTGTAAGGGCAAAGAGAAGGGGCAAGGTAAGACTTACCTTCTTCTACCTACATACACCTGCTTAGAGCCTACTGTAAAACATCAGCTTTAAAATTAACTTTCCTGAAACATTCCATTATCTGAAAATGTAAATATCTTCTTTTTCAACAGACCTGTAATGCTCCTACACCATTCTCAGGTTGTTTTTTTTTTAAATGGTATCTGATTTCAATTAAGATTCTTTTTCATCTTTTGGCTCTGGAAAAACATTGCAACACATTTCTGTACCTTTTTTGTATGTTTCACATGTTGCAAAGTACAGCACTAAAAAAAACTATCTATCAGACATAGAAGTCAGAGCTTGGGGCAACGTATCTCAATCACTAGCAATCTGGCTTAATACAGTATGAATCCACTGCTGGAGAGGGTAACTGTTCCTCTTTCCTCCTAATCCTGTGGTAGCAGAGGTATTTGTGCTGCTGCATCATAAATGATTTGGCTGAAAAATGCCCTGACCAAAAAACTAGTTTATGCATCAGACAGTTGCCTGATTCAAAAGCATTACAGATTTGTTCTCTATTAAAGCTGCAGATGCAGCTGAAGATTGCTGCTGGCATTATCTAGATTACAGAAAACACATACACTGATGAGGACTATTCACTAGCTTCCTTACAGACACAAGCGAGTATGGAAAGACAAGAAGTCACATTTCATGATGAGTTTTGAGGTCATAACATGAAAAAGCAGAATTATACAATTTTCCCCAGCATATTGTAGCCTTTCTTTCCAAGGACTTCCATAAAGATTTTAGTAAGTGCTTAGTGTCTAGAAAACCCAAAGCGAGAAATAGCCAATATAATAATTTAGCTCTATTTTCATTCTACTCAGTCAACAATTTCCAAATAATGCATATCTTTGCATAGAAACCTCAATTTAAAGATCGAGGTCCCTGAAAATCCGACCACAACCTTTAGCAAGAGTATTGCAAGTATTCAGTTACTTCTATTTCCCAGTTCCAGCCATGAGACAAAACAATAGCTAAAAAGCCTTACAGAATCTCTATCTCATACTGTCAGATGCCCCACACCTATTAGATGCAATAAAATAACTTAAACCTTCATGTTAGCAAGAAACAGTCTCAGAGATTTAAGATATAAAAGTTTTAGAGGCCTCCAGTCACTCTCAAATTTTTTTCTCGTATTGAAATAGGGTCTAGGGTCTGTAACTAACAAGCATAAAAGTGTTTTAAATAAACATCGAAGTTTTATGTAAGAAAACAACCCCACCTAAATTTAGGTTTTACTTAATCTGGGTACACCACCACTACCCTGCTAGGCCACGATGTCAAAGAGGCGCCAGCCGCAGCCCCTCCCGAGGCCGCTCCTCAGTGAACCCCCCGGAGCCCCGCGCCCCTCTCCGCGGCCTCAAGCCCGCACCACTTCCGACACCGCCCTCGAGAGGCTCGGCCCCACCTGCGGCTCATGCGGCACGACGCCGATGTCCCAGCTGTCTTCCTCGCTGTCGTAGTCCTCGTCGCCCCCCGCCACGACGCGACCCCCCCACCTCCCGGCCGCCATGACGCCCCGCTCCCGCGCGCCTCGCCCCGGCACCCGCCGGTCACATGGCCCGCGCCGCCCGAGCCGCTTTTCCCGCGCACGGGGCGGCGGGGGCGGTGCTGCGCGCGCGGCTGTAACGGGTGGTCGCGCGCCGGGCGCGTTGAGCTCTTGTGGCTGGCGGCGGTTGGGACGGTTGGTTCCGTCCCTCAGCGCCCGCTCCCGGGCCAGCCAGCTGGAGTTTGTGAGGNTTGGAGAAGAGGAAACTGAGGAGTGACCTCATTAACGTTTATAAATGTGTAAAGAGTGGGTGTCACGAGGGTGGAGCCAGGCTCTTCTCGGTGGCAACCAATGATAGGACAAGGGGTAATGGGTACAAACTGGAACACAAGAGGTTCCACTTAAATTTGAGAAGCAACTTCTTCTCATTGAGGGTTACAGAACACTGGAACAGGCTGCCCAGGGAGGTTGTGGAGTCTCCTTCTCTGGAGACATTCAAAACCTGCTTGGATGGCTTCCTGTGTAACCTCATCTGGGTGTTCCTGCTCTGGCAGGGGGATTGGACTGGATGATCTTTTGAGGTCCCTTCCTTCAAGTTATAAGTATGTGGGAGTGTAATGTGGCTTTTTAGTGGCTCAGCTGTTCTAGTAGGGGTGTTAAGTAGCACAGCAGGGCTATGTGTGAAGTTATCTCTGCAGATTTGTGACTGGTAAATGTGTTTAAGTCCAAGGAAAAAAGTAAGGTTTTATCTCTTTAATTTCTGTTGTCATTAATACACCTAAACTGAGAGCAGTCAGTTATGTTACTTATGTGTGTGTGCATGCACTGTTATGTAGCCAAAGCCTGTGGTGGTGACAGTTAATGTGGGGAAAGTTGAACAGCAGCCATGCATAATGAGCTAAACTTTCACCCTGCTCCCTCCCATCTGGGGATATTAGGCATCACTTTCAGTTTTGGAATTGTGGTTAGATTTCTTTCTAATGACAGATGATAGCTTCTTATCTGTCAGAAGGTTCACATGAAACTCTTTGAAGAACAGATGAGGAACAACATTTTGTATTTCATCCACAGGAAAAAACCTGCTCTTTGAGCTCATCACAGACCTTGCCCCAGTCTGAAATGAATTTGATCTTCCACTGAATGAAAGAAAAGAGAAGGGAGAAAGTCTGGTCTTGGAGAAGAGGCATGTGCTACTCTGGAATGGTAAGCATGGTCCTGGCAGCCATGACAGTGTAAAAGTGTAATTTTTGGGAAGTTCATTTTCACAAAAATTTTGCTCAATCAGAAAGGTGACTGTAAAGCATTTCTTCATTTTTTAAAAAAATCTTCCCCCCTCTCCCCCCCTTTTTTTTTGGGGGGGGGTGGGGTGGGATGTGAATTTGCAGGTTTGCTAGAGCTGTGCTTAGAACATACTAAGTGTTATAAAAATTGCACTTATTAAAACAAAAAAAACAGTCTGTATGTTTCAGTTGTGCAGTCCTGACATTTTTAACAGCTGCTTTTTCTGGATTTCAGTTGCTTATCTGTAAAATATGACAACCTGTTTGCCTTAAACTGCTATGAAAGCCAGGTTGTTAACAATGAGCTCTCATATAGAGCTAAATGAACTCCTATGAAAGAAACTTCAGTTCTGGAAACTTGATAGCAATACAAAAAACTTTGACACAGCCTCCCTAGAACAGAAGATGCTAAAATTGAATAAACTGTAATACATACCTCTATGTAAAGACTTATCTTTATGGGATTATTTTTGATGTACCTACATAAACTGTCTGTTTAAATTGCTTTGGTAATGAAGATATAACATTTACTGGATGTAGTGATTAACCATTTCTGTAGCCATGTCAGTTTATATAAGATCGTAATTTTTATTCTTGGAGTTTTCAGTCTTCTGATAACTGGCCCGAAGGTTTGTCTTGACACTTTCTGCCTGCAGAGTAAAAGTAGAATTTCTGGCATTGTCATTCTAGCTTCTTTGTAGCTATGTAAGTCTACCAGACCTCAGCATCATAGTCTCCATATCCAGGAGCAAGCTTCCATAATGTTTTTGGTTTGGCTCAGTTGTGTTAGAGAACATGGGCTTGCTAGCAGAATTTATATCCCCAGCTGCCGAATTCTAAAGACAGCTGAGTGTGACTTTTTACAATTGACCTGATGCAGTGCAAGACAGTTGTTTCTAACTGGTGATGGTACTGTGATACTATCTGTAGATCCCTTACTTTTAATACACTACAATTTATTTAGTTTTTGACAA
>VWYH01008548.1:48773-74781 GCA_013399365.1 Pampusana beccarii | reverse complement strand
TTTTTTCCCCTTGTTTGCTGAGTGTTACCATGCATGGTACGTGCTGCTCTTTCTCCTGGTGCAGTGCAGCTACTTGGTGAAATATCTTGGATAGCATGAAGAGAGGAGTTAGTAGATTATCTTCAAGATACCAGGATCTACTCAGTCACTGCAAGACTCAGTACAAGTAATTACAACGTGGTTTTGGGGAAACTTTCCGTATTTCTCCTGCAGTTTCAGTCTTTTTCTCTCTGTGTGTGTTTTTATATATGAAAGATGCAGACTGTATATCAGATTTTGATGCATGCAATCCATGAATACGTTGCAAAATACCCACAGTCGTAAAGCAATACCTGTTAGTTGATATACAAATGTCACATATGTCAAAGAAATTTATCCAGTGGCACACACAACTGAAGTAAAATATTGTGTTTTACAGGAACACATCATTAAAATGAAAACTAGCAGCATATCAGGAATCTGCCCATGTAACCAAGACAACAAAGAGAGAAAGAAAAGGAAAAACTGAGATAGAGATAGGGTAGGAAAAGAGTGAGTGAAACAGAATGACAAGGTTAGCCCCAGCTATTTCACTGCCTCAGGCAAAATACATTTTTGCAACCCTCGCTCATTCACATGGCTACATGTGCAGACCAACGGGAAGGCACCGAATAATGTGCTGTAGAAATATGCCCTACAATTCTGCTGGTTTGCCCACAGCACAGCCTGGCCCTGCAGAATGAAGGTATAAATAGGATAAAAATGCAGAGCTACGAAAAAGAAAAATTCCCCCTGTCCGTATCTCATGTATAGAAACCTTGGATTAAAGGCCTGATGGGTGGTGGTGGTGTCTTGGGGATGGAGAAGGGTGGCCCATGGATTAAAGGCCTGAGGGTTCTGGTGGTATCTTGGGGTTGAATAAAGGTGGCCTAGGGATGGGTGGGTTGGGAGACATCCAGGTTTAGTTCTTTGCTCTACTAGAAGCTCCTGGTGTGCTTCCATACCTCATTTTCCCTCCTGCAAAAGCTAGGAAATATTTAGTTTACTCAAAGAGTTGTTGGGGAAAATTAATGCTCTGAAGACTGAGGTGTGATCATATCAAACAGCTAAACTAGAGAGATCAGACGAGATGGAAAACCAGCTCCTGACCACTTGTAGGCATTAAAGATCCTGCAGTATTTTTTATTGAGAAATATTTCTTCTTGAAGTGCTTTAATCAGATCTAGGTATCTTCTGTATCACGTTGGTAAGCATTGCCACAGATTTAATATACCCCAGGGTGCCTGGTAGGCCTCATGGGCAGAGTGAGTCAATCAGTAATCCTGTGAATTTTTAGTGTTGTGTTTTTTTTGTTTTTTTCAGGAGAAAAAACCCTTACTTGAGTTTAACGCAGGTCTGTTCCATCTCTCTGCGAACAGCAGAGCAGCCAACCATCGGGAATAAGAGTTATTCCTGGGTCTGTGCTTCCTACAAACCACTTTTGGCTGTAAAACAGCCAGGTGCCGAAATCCACTGACTTTCTTTTCCTTTGCAGACTCTCTCATTACACGCTTAGCTCTTCACTCTGGTGGCAGCAGAAAGCTTGAGATGTACCCACAGAGATGCTTTGCACGGTTTTGTACGCTTGTTCTGGATTTTTTTTCTGGTGTGTCTGGCCAAATTACATGGCCACTAATACCTGTCGTCACTAAGGGAGCGTAGCGGTATTCAGTATTCCTTGTAGCCCTTCCCTAGGCATTTAATTTATAGGTCATTGCTTTTGTGCAGATAGTTTCCAGTCGAAGAAATACAACTTACCCGCAATTATTCTGTGTGTAGATGCAGGTGTAAAGGGGGATTTGAGTCTACAAGAACAGCCCTAGGAACTGCACTTCTAATAAAACAAAGCTCTTTGTCCATTTTGAAATGTTTATTTGAAAAAGGAGTAGTAGTAATTTACACTTATTTGAAACTCATGAGAATTTATTTTTTCCCCATTGGAATATTTCGCTCAAAGCCTTTTCTCTGCTAAATTCCTTGCAGAGAAAGAAATTTGGCTTAAAAACCAATTCTTTCACTCTGCAGCCTGTTTTTCATTTTACATGAAATCCCATCAGTTTGAGGTCTTTGAAGGGCTTTTTAGATTTGGACTGCCGTTTGGGGTAGAGGTTTTCGTTCAGATCAGACAGCTCTGAAATCTGGCCAGCACTTCCCACCAGGTATCACCTCTATTTAGTAGAAAATTCGCACTATCAACCAATTTCACGAACCACCCTCCAGATTACCCTGAACCCTCAAGACCGTGCTTGCTTTGGATCCACAGACAAAACACTGTAGGGAGATTTTTTTAGATTTGAGAGCTCAGGTTTGCAATCTTCATTTTGGCCCGTCTCGTGGTTGCGTTGGGGAAGGTTGGCTCTTGTTCTGGAATAATTGGATTGAAAAGTACATGCGAGTCTGAGCTCCTGCCTGTTTTTGGCCGCATAGATGTGGCTACCCCATCCCATTAGATGGCCAGCAGCTCTTCCAGTTGGATGCTATGGTCTTGTTCACAGCCCTTCTGCCTTGAACAGGGAATGGAAGCCACCGACAGCTATTGGAAGAGTCCATTTGTGACTTGAAGATGGACCTTGGCCTACAGTAGTCTCAGGAAGGAAGGTAACCCCGAAAGACGCCCAAACCTACAGCTCTGTTATCACAGAGTCATAAAGTATCCAAGTTGGAAGGGACCCGCAAGGATTATAAAGTCCAGCTCCTGTCCCTGCATAGGACAACCCCAAAATTCATACCACGTATCTTAGGGCATTGAATGGCTGATTGTTATGATGGGTCCTCTTGCTACAGTCGTTGCCCCATCACATGTGGGGTGAAATCCCCTCCCAGAGTAGAGCTCATCTCGTTGAGCAGGGGAGAACAGCTGAATGCTGGTGGGACTGTGAGGTATTTCCACAAAGCTGGGTTGTTCCCAAGTGCCACAGGTGGGCAACAGAGGAATGAAAAGGACTTTTTCTTGAAAAAAATGGACTGAGGTAAAAGGGTGCAAGAGGTGGGCGAAGACCCACAGATGATGGAGCTCTGGGTGGGTTAGCGATACCATGATGTACCCAGATGAGGATGAGTATCTTCTTCTCTGATACCTCACCTCCCATCCAAGGGGCTGAAGCTAATGACAGCACTCAGGGTTTGCCATGCACAGGTTTGCAGTCTCGTGATAACTGCAGGTAAAGACGGGGATCCCCACTGTTTCTCTAGGCAGGAGGGTTTCTGAATATGCATGAGTTGAGAAACCCTGCTTGGTTTTGATATTCCCTGGAGGATATTCTGCTGCTGACAGCTCTGTGTGAATGTCAGCAGGGAAACTCCGCTTCCTTCTCCTTCCCTCTGTTGCTTTGAAAGAGTCAGGGTTTTTTTTAATTTTTTTTGTAATTTTATTTTTTTCCCCCCAACTATTTGGCAAGTGGACTTGACTGCTCTGAAAACAGGCTGTCGAGGCTCTGGCTCCCGCTGGGAAGCGGGTTTCTGCAAGAGGTTCTTGTTCACCCTGGTCTCTCCTCACAGCTTCCGAAATCAGCGGGAGTCCGAGTGCTTCACTCACTTGTGATGGAACAACGCTGCTTTCCATCTGTATTTGACGTCTGTGAAGGCTGCAGTTGTCTGTGTCCTACGTTGATACACAGTCCTGCTTTGAGAAGTCCTTACCAGCTTAGATGGCTGAAGAGTAGTTCAGTTTTCTGGCTGTGGCATTTGGAAAGCTGTGATTTTTGGTAAATGTGGTGTCCTCGGTGCTTGATGCTCACGTTGGGTGTGTGAGCAACCAGCTCTGAAAGGGGTGATGATGGGAATCTCTGTGGACATTGGACAGTGACACCTGTCTGTACTGGGTCATGTAAAAGCCATTGGCTGGTGATACTGGAGTCCAACACGACCTAAAAGTATTGGGTGATCGGGTGATCTCCATGGATGAAACCAAAGATGCAGGTCTTGCACATCCCAGTCGTAGGCTGCTGTGCTGTCACTCTTCCCCCTGCTGCTCTGAAGCCTTGAGGGTGGGTGGGCATCTTAGAGTCATAGAATGTCCTGAGTTGGAAGGGACNTGGGTGAAGAACCTTTTCCTAATGTCCAACCTAAACCCCCCTGGCACATCTTCCTGCCATTCCCTGGGTTCTGTCACTGGTCACTAAAGAGAAGAGCTCAGCCCTGCCCCTCCTGCTCCCCTTGTGAGGAACCTGCAGCCCCATGAGCTCTGCCCTCAGTCTCCTCCAGCTGAACAAACCCAGGGACTTCAGCTGCTCCTCATACAGCTTCCCCTCCAAACCCTTCACTAGAACTACAACTTGCTGTTGTGGCACACTGCAGTTTCCTCATTGCAGTATCTAACTGCAGTGGGAAAACTCCTTCTATTTTATTTATTTATTTTATTTTATTTTTTATTCATACCAGGAAGGTTCCTGTTCCCAGCAAGAGTTAGAGCCTGCTTTTTGGTAAAGCGCAATTAATTTTCTGCGTGTCTCTCTCCCAAGTACCCCTCTCTGCTTTCTGACTGCTCAGCAATCTCTGGTGTGCAGGGTTCGGCTGAGCTGTGCTTTTGCAGGGTGCCTCGCTTACATGTGTTGAGTGCTGCCCTTTTTGCGGAGGTTCTGGTTTAACAGTGCCTCAGAGTTTTGTCAGAAATCGGATATTTTGACCGTGCAATAAGATTTGCAAGTGATTGTCTAATCCCTCTGTATTCTGCATTGGTGGCACTGCACTGTGCATTTTTGTATCCGATGCCAGGAGAAATAGTGGGCTCCAGTGTGCCCATTGCAGCAGGGAAGGCAGCAGGTTGTACCGTCATCTCTTCAAACTCATCCTTTAAGAAGCTGAAGCTTGAATTTGACAGGTTTCCAGTCCCAAAGCAGCTGAGCTGGGGTTCCCTACAGCGGGCTGAGGATTCGCACTGTGCAGGCAGAGGGATGTTGGTGACAAAAGCAGATACAAAGGGACAGATAACAGTGTCCTGCTGCGGGTTGCCTTGCTGAGATCCATGGGCCCTGCAGCCTCCCAGGGGACAGTTTGCAGTGATGCTGGTTGTCACTTGTCACGGCAGGTGATTTCTGCCTGGTGTCAGCAGCTCTGTGCAAGACGCGGAATATTCAGGCTGCGATACCCGGCGCGGCTGCGTTGCTGATGGAAACCATGCAGGGGTGGGATAAAACATGAAGCAGATATGGAATGATAGAATCACTTTTGTTGGAAAAGACCCTCGAGATCATTGAGTGCAACCATTAACCCAACCCTGATGCTGAACCACATACCTGAGAACCTCATCTCTGCGTCTTTTAATCCCCTCCAGGGATGGTGACTCCACCACTGCCCTGGGCAGCCTGTTCCAATGCCCGACACGCTTTCTGGGAAGCAAGTTTTCCTAATGTGTGATCTAAACCTCTTCTGGCACAACTTGAGGATGTTTCCCCTTTTTCTATCTGGATATGTCCTTGTCTCCCCCTGGTCTATCAACTTTTCTTTGACTTTGTCCCTCTGGTCTCTGACAAGTGCTCTGGATGGGAAATTAGGTGATCAGCTTTGGTCTTCACCTGCTACTTCTGCTCTCCAGGGTGACAAAGAGAGGCTGTTTAACTCCCCATACACTCCATCTAATGCCCGGATGGATGCCCAGCCAAAATGTCTCTCATAATTCCTTCCTCCTCTCTATCCCCTTCCCTTTTGACTGGGATAATGACATTTCAGGGAGCCCTTGAAGTGCCTCCTGCATCTGCCTTTGATTTGAATGCCTCTTTCCTGCTGACCCTTCTAAAGGAAAGTCGGCTTAAGTGCGTTTCTCCTAATTAGTTTTGCTTTAATTTAATCTTTTGAAATAATTTTATCAAAAAGAGGAAACGTTCTACCCACTCCCTCATTTCATCAGCTTGTTTTCATGCATGGTCTCTGGGTTTATTTCTCTGTATCCCTTGTCTCTAGATAGGACATCATTTGCATATTTGATTAAGCTCCATATGTTATCAGGGAGCCAGTTGAAAGAACAGCGAGTCTCTGATAAGGCACTGTGCATCCATCTCTTCCTTTCACCATCCTCCACTCTATCCCCCTCACCATTTGCAGCCGTATCCGTGCCCAAAATCGGCTCTGCCGTCTGTCTTGCCGCCTTCTCCCTTCGGCCAAACGACTGATCTCTGGTTCAGAGATGCAGACATCACAATCTACAGCTCGTGTCTTTCGGAAGGAAGCAGAAAGGGTGCAGAGGATGGGGACCGAGCGCTGGTGAAGATGCTAACCATGACAACAAGGTCCAGGCTCAGCTCTTTGCTCTCTCCTAAGCCTTTCACAGCATCCTGTTGTGCTTATGGGGTTTGTGTTCCATGAACGCTGCTTGTTCCTACTGTTCACTCATTGCATTGTCTACAGCTTTGTTGAGAGTCTCAGCTGGATGATTTTCTGCGTATATTTGTTGTGTGTGTCTGGACTGACACCTTTAGCTCATCTCCCGGGTGCTAGAAATGACACAGACACAACAGACTAGGACCAGAAGGGCCAAAAATACAATAGCCGTGGATGAAGATCTATACTTTTCCCCTGAAATATGAAATGCATTAAAAAATGTGCATATATACGTTTGTGCATGCAACAAATATTGCTTAAAAGTTTAAACTTGTGCCTTTCAGGCTTTGTTTTCTGGCTATTGCTCTGTGAAAACCATTTGCTTTAAACAGTTTCCCCAGCCCACCTCTAGGAACCCTTTAATTTGAAATAAGTTGTGAATACCCCTGTAGAAACATAGGGAAAATGCTTAGATTAACAGTAATTTTTTCCTCCCTGCCACTGATGTTTAAGATGGAGGAGGCTTTGCTCAGTTTGTGACCCATAGCTGGGCACTTCTGGGGGTGATCAGAGGACCAGTTCCTGGCTGGGTGCTGCTGGAGTTGAAGAAGAGATCACAGCTTGGGTAAGGAGGCCTCAGTTATTCAAAAAGAGCCTTTCCCTCAACTGACATCCAAAGTGTAGGGACAAGAGGTTTGATTTATGAGGCAACTCTTAATTAAAAGGCGAAAAGAAACGTGCCTCCCTTTGTTAGGATGAGCGACTTTGGGCTGGATGTAATTTGAAGAGCCCATCTCCACCTCTTCCCGGTTCACACCCAGAGTCCTCGGTGTGGGGCAGCCCCTCGACATCAGTGTGGTGGTTCACAGAATCCCAGAATGGTTTGGGTTGGAAGGGACCTTCAAAGCTCCCCCAGTGCCCCCCCGCCATGAGCAGGGACATCTTCGGCAGCTCAGGTTGCTCAGAGCCCCGTCCAGCCTGGCCTGGGATGTCTCCAGGGATGGTTCATCCACCACCTCTCTGGACAACCCGTTCCAATATTTTACCACCCCTATTAAGGTTGTGAACCCCTGCTAGAGGGTTTTAACGTCATCTGCATATCCACCACTTGTGAGTGCTGCTGGTGGTTTTTGTGAAGCCAAGAGAAGGAAAGCAGAAATAAAATCCCTCCCTGTTCATTTCCAACTTGATCTCTTCCCCTCGTGCTTCTCTCGTTTTGGTTTAACGACTTTGGCTTGCTTTGCTTCATCATCTCTCTCTCATTTTCTCTCGGTGCCAGCCTGGCTTGAGAGCAATCAAGCTTTTATGGATTGTTGGTTGTTGGATTAATGTGAAACTTGGGGGGAAGCATGAGAAAGTTGTGCTGGTTTTTGTAGACCCCAACCCATATGGTGTCTGCGGGAGTGAAGATGTGTGTTGCTGTGGAAGATTCAGGGATCTGTTCCTGCTTTGTCTGACACTTGTCATCTTCTTCTCCTCTCTCCAAAACCCTGTCAGTAGCCTTTCACCTCTCCTAAATGAAACCATATGGAAGAGCTGCAGGTTCCTGGCCCTTTCTGAAGTTAGAAAAGCTATTACTGCTGGGTGAGGGGTAGGAACATGGACTGAAGGCTAGACCAGGAAAGCTAATCAAAGCTGTGGTTCCAGCAAAGTCCCTCTGGGATGCTGTGCCCAGGGTGACCAGAAAGCATCTTGCTAGCAGCATCTAACACTATAGATTTGACTGTAACCTGATGGTGTCAAATCCACATTAATGTCAATAATGTCTTTTTTCACAAACTTGACTCTGTTATTGCTTGGCTTTCTTCATGATGACCAGGGTTATATCAGTTATGAACCCAAGGAGGATCATTCATCTCCTGAATTAAAAGGGGTGGAGATGAAGTGGTGTTTCAATGCAAAACCCCGAAAGGAAATAGATGTGCGAGCTGGGTTGGTATCTGTCCTTGACTAGAGACAGCAGGATTGTGTTCATGGAGATATTCCTTCCCTGGGACGCGTCCCACAGAAGATCAGTCCTGGTAAAAGCTGTTCTTATGTATTAACATTGTTGTATTGAGTACTGGCCCAGGTTGGCCAGAGACGTGGTGGATGAACCATCCCTGGAGACATCCCAGACCAGGCTGGACGGGGCTCTGAGCAACCTGAGCTGCTGAAGATGTCCCTGTCATGGCAGGGGGGGCACTGGGGGAGCTTTGGAGGTCCCTTCCAACCCAGACTATTCTACGATAAGTATGTACCAGTGCCTGCAAGCTGGATCCCCCTTGGTGCCATGAGCCTGGAAGTGTGTGTTGGAAACAAGTTGAGCACTTCCAGACTCTACTGGGAGATGGGTTGGGACCTTGGGGATGCCAAGAGAAGCAAAGACTAGAGAAGCAAGTTGGGAGCCAGTCATCTGTGGGTTTCAGCTCTGGTTACATTGTCGTGACGAACATGTTCTGCTGCTGATTCACAGGGCTGGGACACTCTGGATAACAAACCAGGAACTCCTGTGGGACTTTGGTGGCTTTTGGAAGCTTTACTGATGGTTGTTTTTATAGCTGATGTGGTATGTTGGCAAAGGACCCCAGGACACTGCTGTATCTATGGCATCCTGGAAATGCAAACGGCTGTTTCTACTGCCAGCCCTGCTGGTATCCCACCCTGCTGGGATGCTCATGGCTGTGGTCTGGAGTCATCTTTCCATTTGACTTCTTGTAACTTCTTTATTTTATTTTTTTCTTTTTCTTTTGAACTGTGACTGGCAATAAATTCCAAAGATGTTGGGGAAAAGGTTATCGCAGAGACCTCGTCGTTTGAATTTTTCAGAACCGTTCCGATGAAATCTAATTAAACACAGTGACCGGCACTGTGCAAATCTCCCCGTGTTTGCCTCCTTTGTCGTATGGTTGTTTAAGGATGGCTTATCAGGGGGAGTTTATGACTTGTGATATCTGCTGGAGTGGATGTGGTTTCGCACACTACAGGCGCTTTGATCTTTTTCCCAACTGCTTACAAGTTTCTGTGGGTTTCTCTTGTATTTCGTACGCGATCGATTTATCTCCTTGGGGTCCAAGGGGACGTATTGAGGATAGAGCTGACCTGAGTGCTAAGGACACGTCGTGCATGCTGATGCATTTCTCCTGCCCTTCAGACAGCGTCTCTGTGTTGGTAACTGATAGGATCTTGGCATCCTGTTAGGTTTGAGCATTTGCCTGTCTCTTATGATGAGAAAAACTCGTTTTGTTCTGTTCTTACAGAATGGAGAAAATGTTACAAAAAGAATAAATAATAATTAAATCCCCAGACCTGTGCCAGATCAAAACCGGTTCCGTCTCCCTCCTCTTTTTCAACAAACCAAACAAACCTCCAGAGCTCTGCAAATTATATGGTCTATGAAACAACCACTTATGGTTATTTGACCTTCCCACCTCCCCTTTTCTCCTTTTTTTTTTGTTTCGTTTAATTTTGTTTAATTTTTTTGTTTAATTTATTTTTACAGGTATTTCTACTGCGAGATGGAAAAGTCAAAATCTTTTGATGCTTTCAAGCCCCTTCTCCCCCTTGTGCCAATGTAAATTAATTCCCCAAATCCCACCTAAATCCTGAATTTCCAGCTAATTTTACTATTTATGGAGAAAAAGAAAACGTTTCCAAATTCGTACCTCTCTTGTTTTCCTTGCACGTCTGTCTTAGCATGCGATGTACGGAGAGGTGCAGGATCTTATGAGACCGCTGCATTTAGGCTCTTTGTTAAAGTTCTTCTGCTGGGTTAGCATTTTTGTTTGCAAGCTGGAGAATAGAAATCACCTGGGAGCCCGAGTAGTGAAATAAATTATCATAATATAGTGGGAAAATAAAAGAATTTAGGATGGTGAGTAGTGGCAAGCTACCCTGGTGTATTACATCTGTTCATTTAGAGATGTAATACAGCTTCAGTTTTGGGCTGCGTGACTGAGATGTTCTTATTTTGAGGGAAAGGGGCTGCGTGGGCTGGCGGAATGCAGGTGAATGTAACACCTAAATGCTCAAGGTCCCAAATGCATCCTGACACAAATTTTCAGTAATTATAGTAGCAAGCTAAAGCTGAGTATTGATGGTTAATTCATGATTATTTTTTTTAAGCGAGTCTCTCAATTTTAGGGGAATCTGAGGGGTTTTTTTTAGGGGACCAGCGGTGCTGCTAAGCAGTGGTGGAGGGCAAGAGATTGAAAGGTCTGTTGCATTTAGTATCCAAATGCTCTGCATTTCACAAATTGCCAGCATAATGCATTTATGTGCAGATGCAAGACTGTTCACCAAGCTGTTATATGCCCTACTGTGCTAACAAAATTGGTCTTTACCTTGAACCAGGGGAGCCTGATGGGTTGGTTTGAGCTCTACCCCTCTTGCAAAGCTTTGAGGAGTTCCAGGTTATCACGAGGCAATGGTCAACAGGACCTAAACAACCACAAACTCATTATACTAACATCTACCAGCACTTAATATACCAGCACAGATATTATTTTGTTGTTTTGCTTATTTCTTTTCCTCCTTTGGGTTTTCATCCTGATCGTGCTTTGCAGCCCCTGTCTCCTGCTCCGTGATATTGCCCAGGCCATTGCTGTGCTGCTTTTCTTCCCTGTTAAGGAAATTTCAGGAACTTTTCTCTCAAAGCTCCCACTGTCATTGTGATGGAAGCGCTGCCCTTCTCCTCGCTGCAGAACGCGAGCCCTGCTAGGAAAGATGATATCACTGCCACTAAATATACACCAGCCTTGGTCGTGCCAGGGATGCTCCGGCAGACTCTGACATGACTTATTTTCTATGTTTTGTCAATTCTGTCGGTGGCAGGTGATTTAATTAACCCCTTTTTAATTGCTTGCAGGGAGCCTTGCTGTTGTTTGTTTGTTTTCTCTCTCCTGGTGGAAACAGATGCTGGTGTTCTCCTTGCAGTTCGCTCCTCTGAGCTGCACAGATCAGCCTTGTCACCTGGTTTCCAAACCTATTTCTGTATTTCTATTATTTTTCTTGCATAGAACCGCAAGATTTGGAATTGGAATTGAATTCTCAGAAAGTTCAGTTTCAGGGTTTCAGCATAGGGAGCTATGGTGGGATCTACTCTCTGTTATGTTCCCTATGTGCTCTCTGGATGAGCTTGGACTCATCTGCCTGCTCTGCCTGTTTCTCCTGCAGTTATTGAAATGAAGAAGAGGGGAGTGTGAAAAAGGTGTTTGTGAAGGGATTGAGTTCCTCCTTGAACACTATCTGGATGGGCAATGATGTCTTAACAAGGTTTTCCCCATATATATTCACTGGGATAGTCAATGTAGGTTGCTCCTGGATCTTCCTTGCATCTGCTGCACCTTATGGACAGCATATGGCCCCATGTCCTCTGCTGTCTTGTCATCTGGCCCTTTCTTCCAACAGCTACGTGTCCGACTGCCCTTTTAACTTGTTCTTTAGGTTATTTCAGTTTTCCCTCCTCCATTCCCTTTGTTCCTTTACCAATAAGTAGCTTCCTTCAAGCCTCCACAATTTTGTTGCTGCTGGATGGCTCTTTGGCCTTGTTCATCTTGAATGTCCGTCTACGATTTGATCTGACCATCAGACATTAGAAGCCTGAGTTCAGTTCCTGCTCTCCTACTGACTTTTATGGTGGGTGGGGATTCACCCCGTTATATGTAGAAATCTCCATCCATAGGAAGTATTGTCAACTCCCTTTCCAGCCCAGCAAGAGAAATCAGACCTTTTAGGACACCACTTATCCTACAGGAGACTGAAATCACCCTAAAGTAGGACAGGTGAATTGTGTCCTAAAAATGTCTTTTTCTCTCTGTTAAAGATAAATGGAGCTGAGGGTGACTTGTTCAGATGTAAACACCCCTTATATTTCTGTTCCCTGTCTGTAAGTGACAGTAATGGTGCTTCTGTGCTTTGTCAGGGGTCTCGTGAACAATTAGTGGTTGCGAGGTCCTCCAACATTATGATAATAGAAAAGCTCAGTGCAGGGTTATCTTATGCATGATTTTCCTGCTGGAATTTGATTAACATGCTCAGATGGGGCCATTTTTCTTTTGGTCCTTGATACTGTCCTGTATTTTCTTCATTCTAATGCAGATGACTTATGCAATCTCTACTGCAAAGCTCAGATGCTTTTACCTGGCCAGGCTGTGGACCGTAGACCTAAAGATTGCAAAAAATATATAGAAGATGGCTTGAGAGTGGGGACATTGGGCTGCAAAATCAACTTGTGTGGTTTAGGAGAGGGGGGGTTGCTGACAGACCCAGCATGTGTGCACACCGGGTGGTGGTTTCTCTTTAATGTTGTTACAAATGCTCCTTAAACTGCTAAAAGCTTAGGAGAAAAAACTTTAGGTTCCTTTAAAAGAGAAAGGGAGCCTGCGGAATTTATGGCATCTGCAGCGACCGGGGGCACTGCCAGCAGATGCAGAGAGTTAGGAGTGGATTGAGCAGGCTGCTCTAATTGGGATTCCGTATCTGACAGTGACAACCATCCCGGGCCTGGCTCTGATGTTATCCCGGTGAATTCTGCAGCTACACGTGGACAGGGCTTTGCTCTCGCATTGCCGGGTACCAGCCCCACACGATGCTCTGGGTGATGTGGCACACTCCAGCAACCTATTTTGGAATGCCCAACACACTTCCATGTGATCTGGAGACTCGAGTTAGTAGGATGGGACGGATTAAAAAAGAGAGGAAATATGTAGGCATGTAAAAACGAAATCAAAATACTTTCAAAAGTACTTAGGTATATGATTTCAGTTGCAGGAGGTCCTTATATCCAGGAATTTGGTATCAGAAGGGCACAAGTAGCTGGAACAGGCAGACACCAAAAGGTGTCTACACCTACCTGAAAGGAGGTTGGAGCATGGAGGATGTTGGTCTCTTCTCCCAAGTAGCAAGTGATAGGGTGAGAGGAAATGGCCTCAAGTTGCACCAAGGGAGGTTTAGATTGGATATTAGGAAAAAATTCTTCCCAGAAAGGGTTGTCGGGCATTGGAACAGGCTGCCCAGGGCAGTGGTGGAGTCACCATCCCTGGAGGGGCTTAAAAGGCATTTGGATGAGGTTCTTAGGGATGTGGGCTAGTGCCAGACTTAGGTTATGGTTGGACTTGATGATCCTGGGGGTCTCTTCCAGCTGAAATGATTCTATGATTCCGTGAGAAAGCGTGGAAAGGAGCAAGTTCCTGAATGAAGTGGAGCAGGTGGTTGATGGGGAAAGACCAGCACAGACTGGGGGTGACATGGAGAACATGAAGAGCAGTCAGAAAATACCCAGCGTGTCATAATGGTATTGCAGGAACCCTCGATCTATTCTTGGTTGTGTTGCCGTGACCTCAGGCAAAACACTTTCCTCTCTCCAGGCCTCCCATGCTCTTCTCTTCACGTCCTGCAAGTTCTTCAGGGGATGGACCATCACTTGCAATGAGCACGTCCTGCACCCAGCACAGCGTCCCTTTGATTGCGTTTTGAGGCCTCACGGGCAGCTGAACCCCCAGTTCAAAACTGGATGTGGTTGGGGTTCGGCTGCTCAATTTCCACCCGCTGGCTCCTTCCACATCTTTGCACGAGGGGTTTGGCCAAGCTCTTTCAACACACAACTTTTCTTAGACCCTTGAGCATCTCCGATTTCCCCCGCCGTGTGGTGCGCAGGAATGCTGTGCTTTGGCCTCCCTGCCTCCCCTCCAAACAGGTTGATCGTAAATTAGGTTCTGATGTGGGTATTGAATTTCACTCCAGCTGCTGGAGCCGTGGCACATCTGTGGTCCTCCTGTGGTTAATGGCTTCACAAAAAAATGAAGCAATAAAGGTTATGAGGGCTGCGTTTTAACCTCATGGCCCTCATTCTGTTCAACAGGGAACGGTTAAAAAACCCGCTGCCTGCATTTTAAATATCTCCTAGCGATGTGTGCCATCTTTGAGTAAAGTGGTTTTATTTTGGAAATTTAACGAAGCTGAAGCATCTTTTTATATCTATATATTTTTTTTCAAGAAAGATTGACTCTCTTTAATATAAACAAACTCATCTCTAAATTATGCCATGGTTTAACATACACATATGACAGAGAAGCTGGTGTAAAACAAAAAGGGAAAAAAAAACAGCGCCACTTAGCTTGAGATCTTCCAATGTAAGTCTGTAACGTTCTTCTAAGGGATGCAGGCATGCACGTGGGGGGCACAATTTATCTGGAAAGAACAGTTCACAGCTCTGCTCACCAATAAGCCCTTCAAGGGAGAGCGATTCCACTCCCTCACAAACCTACTGACTGTTGTGAAAAGCCACGACCACGAAAACTGAGATGTGACTTTGGGCACTGAGCTTTTCCTGCGTGTGAAATGCCGGCGTTTTTACCATGTGTGCATCCTTCGATACCAACCCCTTTTCAGGTGTGTTTCCCCAGTTCTCTTCCCCTGATGAATAACCTGTTTCTTAAAAATCTTGGCTGGGTTTTTAAAGGGAAGCAAAGTTTTGGTGCTCCAACTGAGGCTGTGGTCGTCTCTCGTGGGTGTTGTGGATGCTATTTAATGTGCCACTCAGAGATTCTCCAGCCGTAGGATTTGGCTGCCCAGCAGATCAAATCAATAATGCATTTATCCTCCCAGCTCTGCTGACAGGTGTGGAAGTCGGACTGTCCACGAGCTGCAGAGAAAGCAAAACTATTCAGGCTACGGGCTTGGATGCCTAAAGCGGATTTACCTGGAAGTGAGGTAGATGTTTAATTTTAGGATCACCTTCTAGCCAGAATATCCTTGTGTATATAGTCAATGGAGTTCAAAGCATCACTTACAGAACTTCCAGGAGACAGCTACTATCTATTTTCTATGCAAATAACTCAAATGCTTAAGGGGAGAGTCATGAAAAGCCCTGCCAGAGCAGACGTGCTGCAGGGTTAAGTGATTCCATGTGAGACATCGCAGTTTGAGCTTGCACAAGCTACACGAGCTGTGGCACAGGACAGGGGTGAACTTCAGGCTTCCTAGGATGACAGCAAAATTATTCCTTTAATAGGTTATCCTGCTGCATTTGGGAAAGAAGGGCTTTTCTCTGACCCCGTTTCCACCCCGATTTGTGTTTTATTCCTGGTACGGTTGTACACAGCTCCCACCATCCTCAAAATCTGCTGCTAGTGCTTAATGTGTCAAAACCCTGCAGAAAGGCAAATAAGGCGTACAAGCCGCCAACTCGGAGAAGAAAAACAATCTCTCATTTATTTATTTAACTCGCTTATTATTAATTGCAAAGGATGACCCTCTGCTGATCTGTTATGAAGCATATTGACTTCTTTTCTGCAGGTCTTCCGAGAGACTTGCTGCTTAAGTATTGCTCAGAATAAACCCTGAGAGGTGCCCTGGGACAGTTTTTGAGGAACATGGGGTCTGATGTTGGAGCTAATGAGCTTGTTATGAGACATCCACTGGTCTCTCTAGCGCCTTTATCCTTTGCCACTATGTCCAGCCTGTCTGCAATTAGGAACAAGGTCTGTGACATTGTGCTTTACACTAAATCTGCAATGAGACAAAAATGTCTGATTTTTTTTTTTTTTCACTGAACAGAGCAGAAACTCATGATCCACAGAGTAAGAAAACATTTTTCTTCTTTGTGACTTGAATTCTTCGGAAGTCCCCAGGGGCTTTTTTTTTTTTNTTTTTTTTTTTTTTTTTAAATTGGCCTTTTTAAAAAAAAAAAAACAACCACTTATTTTTAAAGAAAGCTGCTGCCCTTATTTTCTAGGAATTTAGAAATCAGAATGGTGTTAGCCCAGGTAGTTGAAGCTATAATTCTGGTCAGAGTGCTTATGAGAATGTGTTAGGTAATTGATAGTGAGATATTGATAAGGACAGAAGGCAAAAGAAGAGTATCTGGATGGCTCTGGTAGATGGGGACACGCAGATCTGGGCCCACATTGCCTGCTTGTCCAAGATAACTCTTGTGCTGCATCTGCAAGAGGTCAGTAGTGATGGAGGGTGCAAATCCAAGGTATCCATACAACACCACCCCTGCAAATAATTCCCTCTTCTTTGCTCACGATCAGTTAAATCAGAGAATGCAGGTATGGAAGTGATCTCAGGAAGACTTTTGATCCCCCTCTACCCCAAAGAAAAGCCACTGGTAGCTAAACCATTCAGCTGGGATGCTCAGGTTAACTTGGCCATGGTCGTATCTCAAGGAAGACCCCCGGAGTCCAGTGGTCTCTGCCTGACTTGGATCATTCTTGACTGCCGGGTTTGCAGGTTTTACCCTTATTTTATTTTAATGAATGTCAAAAGCCTGCAAGCTCTATCCTCTGTCTGGAGACGTGCCCTGTGCCCTTTTGGGGGATTGTCCAGCCATTGTCAGACAATTCATCTGAATTACCCCATTCATTTCAGTCCTGTTCACTCCCTACGATCCATTATCATCACCTTTCTTCCCTACCATTAATATCACCCAAGCTGCTCTTTCTTTTTTTGCACTGGAAGCTTTAAATGAATAGATATGTTAATTGGTATCATTACAAAAAACGGTCCTAGTTATACTGCAATTCCAGCGAACATGTCAGGTTGCCATATAAATGATGAGGGTTTTTTCTTTTTTTTTTTTTTTAATGCCACTGACAGCTACTTGTGTTTAATTCATTTTGATTTTGTTAGGAGGGGGAAGTTATCAGGATTGCATCATTAAAAATGCATGCTTGGGTTATTCATGCGTGTTTCATATATCCCTGCGTATGATCCATCATAATTCAACATTAGCCAATGGGGATACCAAGCGGAAAGGGTCTGCTGAGCATACATATAATTTAATTACACTCATGACGTCACATTGATTGGGTTCTTAATGACATCTCCAAGCTGTGCTGTGAACAGGACTGGGCAAAAGGAAGGTTTCATCTGAAGCTTCCCCTGCCTGGGAACACGAGGTTTGTGTTACCGCTCCAGATTTGCAAAAGTTTGGATCTGATAGGAACTGGGCAGCTGCTTTGGAGCTGAAAGTCGGATGTGATCCAGCTCGGGCAGCATGGCATGAACCTGGACTGTCATGAGAGTTGTGCTGCTTGGGCTATAATAAGGAAATAAGATGTTTTCCCTGCTGTTTTCTGGTGTTATTAAAGGGCTTTTAGCAGTACGGCAGTTCTCGTGGCAGAGGGACAATGCGTCATCCTCCTAATCCCATGTGAATCTGCTCATGTTGGAGCACTGGTCCGGTTAAAACCCCCTTCTCATTGATGGGTGTTTGTGGGGCAGTGTGTTCCCTGCAGCTGGAAAGGGAGACAGGAGATGCAATGGGTGGCACCTTTATCCTTTCCTCTTGTCGCAGATCCTGACTTAGGATAAGTCAATAACTCCACCTTCCTCCCCCTTCACCTTCACTGCATTCACCCCTTTAATGAAATGAATCTCTCCTTTCCAGAGCCGTCCCACAATATACACAAAGAGAGAGTGCCATTCCTGGGGCCCAGGTGGCACGGGGCAGAGGTCAAATAACACAGCGAGGTCCATTATTTTGACAGCAGAGGTGAGCTCCCTCCCAGCGGATGTTCCCGATGCTCTGAGCACTGTGGGTTATGTCTCTGACAGCCATTCATGCTCTTCCTCCCTCTCTGGACCTTCAAGGTCACGCAGCAACAAGAGGGAGCAGGAAAAGGGTGGAGGGAATGAGCTAAAAGGTTGAGATTTGCTTGCTGTTGGGTCAGAAGATCATAGAATCATTGTGGTTGGAAGAGACCCTCAAGATCATTGAGTCCAACCATTAACCCAACACTGGCACTAAACCATGCCACTAAGAACTTAATCTATGTGTCTTTTGAACCCCTCCAGGGATGGTGACTCCACCACTGCCCTGGGCAGCCTGTTCCAATGCCTGATAACCCTTTCCCTGAAGAATTTTTTCTTGATATCCAATCTAAACTTCCCCTGGCACAACCTGAAGCCATTTCCTCTCGTCCTGTCACTTGTTCCTGGGGAGCAGAGCCCGACCCCCCCGGCTCCAAGCTCCTTTCAGGCAGTTCAGAGATCAGAAGGTCTCCCCTCAGCTCCTGTTCTCCAGCTGAACCCCCCAGCTCCCTCAGCCGCTCCCATCACACTTGTGCTCCAGCCCCTTCCCCAGCTCCGTTCCCTTCTCTCAACTCGCTCCAGCACCCAAAGACCTTTCTTGGTGTGATGGGCCCAAAACTGAACACGGTCTTCAGATCCATCTTGCTTAGTGAATCTGGAGAGGGTGGGATGCAGGTTGGAGAGGAGAGTGTGCACAACCCCTTGCTGTTGTCAGCAACATCTCCTGGAAAGCCAGCCTTATCCCCACGGGAATTATAAACTCTTTTTTGGCTGTTTGGACCCTGTGTCTTGCACAGCACCTTGCACACTGTGGTGCTGATCTCAGTTGAGCGTCCCGGCACTGCTGCTCCATGGTATCGGTCAAGTGGAGCAAGGACCACTGATGCAGAGTTTTATTGGATGCTCCCTTTAAAAAGAGGCATCTCTCACTTCAGCGTGCTGAATAATAACTTGTTTTCCATGGGTGCGTCCCCATCTGCCTCAGCACTTTTTAAACTCTGCTGAATTACAGCCCAACAGTGGATTATCTCCATTTTATTGGTGCTGGATCACAAGCCTGGAGAACTCAACAAAAAAAATCTGTGTTTCAGATCAGGGCCAGGAGAAGAAATCACTCCTGCTTCTGCCTCCTACACTTCTGCTTGAAGCACATTCAAACTACCGATCCTATTGATTTTCAATTACGGCTCAAATGGAAGTGGTTGTAGCTTTGTGTTAACCCTCGGGAGATTTTGCCCTGTCATCTCTAGCGAGGAGCAGGAGGAGAAATCCTGCTTTGCTCGTGCTGACGTGGATCTGTGGTCGTGCGGCTGCAAACTCACTCCTGAGCAGAAATGGCTTTCACCGCAGCTTGTTAAAATAACAAATTCACTTTTCATGGGGATGGGCATTCTTGGGTCTGCTGCTGGGGGCAACACGTGGGTGTGTGGCACGAAGAAATTGTAGCTATAAATACAGAGTTATTGTGGTGTGGTAGAAAGTTGTTGTTGGCATGAGTATGGGGTATATTTAAATTGTGCGAGGAGACTTTCTTTTAAATGCCAGCTCTGCTGAACCTTGCTGGCATGTTTGGGGTAATCCTAGCAGAGCTGGGTTAGCAGAGAGGAGGCAGATGAGAAGTTTGAAGCTGCAAAATTCACACCCTTTCTTCCCTGATTTTTAGGTTGACCACCGTTGCAGGCAGGTGGCTGTGAGTATGCACTTTATGCACACAGACACTTCGTGTTTCAAGGGTGCTTGCTTTGGCAGATCTCTCAGCTCTTTGCTAAAGCCGGAAAGTTACATGCCCATTCACCTGCATGGAAATGCAAAGGAAATAAATGATTTGTAGAGCAAAGTTAAGATTGTGGTGCATTCCCTGAAAAAAAACAAAAGTTTCAAGGATGAGAAAGACATTTTTTACAGTGAAGGTGGTGAGAGCCTGGCCCAGGTTGGGCAGAGAGGTGGTGGATGAACCATCCCTGGAGACATCCCAGGCCAGGCTGGACGGGGCTCTGAGCAACCTGAGCTGGTGAAGATGTCCCTGCTCATGGCAGGGGTGGCGCTGGATGAGTTCTGAAGATCCCTTCAACCCAAACCATTCTGTGGTTCTATGATAATTCCCAGCAGCCTGGCCAAGAGCTAGAATGTTTTTCACGAGATTTGGATTCAGCTTGGATCTGCCCCGAACCACATCCCTGTCCGTGCATCCATCGCCTTCTTCCAGACCGATGTATGTCTGTTCCATTGTTTTACATGAGAGCCACTGATTATGTTATTTATAACAGCCTGTGCACAGCCGGGCAGCTGGAGCCAGTGTTGAGTTACCATCACCTGCTGCCTTCCCCGTTCCCCTTTTGCTGCATCGGAGGGTGCAGCAGGGCTGGATTTCACACTGGTGACCCTGAACCCCTGCTGCTCTTGTCCCTGGGACACTGTCCTTGTCCTCACCTTCCCCTTGGGACAGAGCCTGCAGGGAACAAAATGCAGCAAGGCCCTGAAGTATACTGTAGGATGCTCTCTGCAAGGACTAAAAGCAATACTCTCCAATTTTGCACCTCTACTCCTTTTGTGTCTACCTTAGGCAAAAGGTATTTATTTTTAATAATATTAAAAATACACAACATGTCTGGGGAGGAGCAGAGTCTCTTTGGGGTGGGCACAGTGTTGCACTCTTATAGATTGAGCAAATCTTTTTGAGATGTTGCAAATAAGTACTAAGCAAATAAGTGCTAAGCATCCCCGAATGGCAGGAGGAGAGGATTTCAGCTACGTGGAAACAGGGTCCTCATGGTGAAGGTAGCAGCCTGCTCTGTGCTAGCAGTTTTATCTCACTTATTCTCCCTGGTGGGGAGCAAGCAGTCCTATGTGCTTCTTTTCCATCTCTTATCAGCAGCATCTGGCATTATCACATTTGTTATATCTCCTTCTCACAGTGCTGACACGAGAGGACATGTCCCAGGGTTGTCAACAGGATAAAAAGTAGGAAATTAGCAAAGCCCCAAAACGTGATTCTCCGTGACTCTTTCCTTTCCAGTCGGAACACCAGCTCTGCTGTGTCCTGGAGCGGTGAGGACAGCAAAGGCGACCACACTCCTCCCTGTTTTGTGAATATCTACTCATCTGGAGGATGCAAACTCCAATCATCTACATTAGCACTGCTGGCAATAATGAGTGGCCAGATTAGCATGGAAACATAGAAAATAGATGAACTGCTTCTTTTTTTTTTTTTTTATATATATATAAGGGAGGATGCTGGGAGCACATCTCTTTCTTTTCAGCATGAATGTGCATGCAAGGGGGATGTGCAGGGGTAGTGAAGGTAGAAGAGCTGCAGCCTGATTACAGGAATCCTTTCTGTGCTTATTGAGTATCAGTTGCAAACAGCTTCCCGCGGTGGCCCTGCTTCAAACCCTTCTGCTTGTAGCTGATTCTGCATCCCAGTGGGAGTCCCTGACTTCCCAGAAGAGGCAGCTCCAAGCTGGCCTGAGTTCACAACCTTCCTTCTGTGCCCTTTGCAGCTCCTGGAGCTGCATCCCTCACTGGAAGAGCAATGAACTCCCTCCTCCTCCCTCCACAACGCTGGTGAAACGCCCTTTGTAACACTCCGAGCTTTTGTTTTTTGCATGAGCTGAGTTGGGGTGAACTTGGTGAGGCTGCCAGAACATCATGAATAAGTTAGGAGGAAAGCTGTACTCGGTGCTCAGAGCATACGCAGGCGGAGAAAGCAGACTTGGTGCTCAAACAGCCATTTGGGTGCCTGGGTAGTAGCAGTTTATACCCTCTTTATGTGCCAAATTGGTTGAGAATTGGACCTTTCACATCTGCATGAGTCTTCACCGGTCCTGTGTTTCTATAATGATGGCTGGCTTCAGAAATGTGGTCTGCAAATCTCTCCAGCATCACCTATGATCATTTCGGTGGCTCATGCTGATAGTCCAATGTCTAAGAGATCTCTTGCCTCAAACACAACATCCTCAACCCAGAGAGCTTGTGACAGTTTTGTGTCTCTTCAACACTTCTGCCATCACAGCATCCCAGTGCCCAAGGCTCCTCCTGGAGTTTTCGGTTCTCCCACTGCAAGCCAAACATCTTTAAAGGCCAGAGTGGACCGTGTGGTCACCTCATCTCACCTCCTGAACCACCCCTTGTGCATGACCTGACTATTTTGGTTTCTTAGGAGCAGTGGTTTTCCCAGGAGGTGCAAAATCTGAAGGGCTGAGATTAAATTTCCCTATTTGCTCTTTGTAAAATCATCTTTGCAAAAGAATTGCTCGAACGAGGAGCCACCTTTCTCTTTCTGGGAACATCTCTGCTCTCCTCCTACTCACGTACTTGTGTTTTTGGCTTTTGAAAACCAAGGTTTCTTGATCTAAGGGCTGTCTCTGTACTGATGGACAGGCTCATTTCTCTCTGCTCTCAGCCACTGGTGTGTCAGTGGGATTTTTTTCATCCTTTTTGCAGTTTATCACTTTTCGTGACTCCCCATATCCCATTCTTCTTGGTTGGCTTTCAGAGTCCCTTGTCACCATGATTTCATCCATGTCATCCCTGGAGGGTCATTGCCAGTCACCTCTCTGTGGTTATTTCTGCACAGTTGAGGCTTTGTAATGAAAAACAGAACTCACTACCTGCTTCATTTCCAGAGCTGCTGGATTAGTTTCTAGTTTTTTTTCTTGGCTTCGTTTCAAATCAGAGCAGGTCAGGGAAGAAGGTCCATTAGTGTCCTCTCCAAAATGTGCCCTGCTCTACGTCAGAATCATAGAATGGCTTGGGTTAGAAGGGACCTTCAAAGCTCACCCAGTCCAACCCCTGCCATGAGCAGGGACATCTTCACCAGCTCAGGTTGCTCCAGGGATGCGGCATCCAGCACCTCTCCGGCCAGTATTTTACCACCCTCATTGTAAATTATTTCTTCCTTATATCTAGAATGACTTTTCTGTCCCCACACTGCTACATCAGAAATGGTTGAAGGGCCAGATTGCAAAGCTCTGCTACGCTGCAAAGAGATGTAGGGCTGGAAGGGACATCTTAGGTCAAACCCAGGCACCTGCCATTGCTGCCAGCACCCTGTGTGATTCTTTTTGCAAACTTTGCAGGCTCCATCCTCACCTCCATTTGCTTCTTCTACTTGCCCAGCCTGCAGGTTTCTCGCTGTTGGTGGGTTGGGCAGGCTGGTGGTGCCACAGGGCTATAGGTGGTGATGGGAGAAACTGGGACTGAGCTGGATTTTAAACTGAGGACAGGGTTATCCCAGCAACAACCCAGCTGAGCTAAGGTGCACTCAGAAACGTGTCTCCCCTTGCAGTGAGGACACAGGCACAGAGGTGGCATCCTAGAAGTTGGGCCAGAGGGAGTTTTCTACTCTCTGTGGGGACAGCAGATCATCCCAAACAAGCAAGCGGATGGTATTGCATCTGTCTGCACAAAGCTGGTGAGACCAGGCACTGGTGTGGCTGCACCTTGAATCCTGGGGGCAGTTTTGGGCCCCTCTTGACAAGAGAGACCTTGAGATTCTGGGAGAGAAGGGAACGGAGCTGGGGAAGGGGCTGGAGCACAAGTGTGATGGGAGCGGCTGAGGGAGCTGGGGGTTCAGCTGGAGAACAGGAGCTGAGGGGAGACCTTCTGATCTCTGAACTGCCTGAAAGGAGCTTGGAGCCAGGGGGGTCGGGCTCTGCTCCCCAGGAACAAGCGCCAGGAGCAGAGGAAACGGCCTCAAGTTGCACCAGGGGAGGTTGAGGTTGGATTTGGAAACAATTTCTTCATGGAAAGGGCTGTGGGGCATTGGAACAGGCTGCCCAGGGCAGTGCTGGAGTCACCATCCCTGCAGGGGTTGGACAGATGTGTAGATGAGTTTTTTAGGGACATGGGTTAGTGCCAGTGTTGGGTTAATGGTTGGACTCAATGATCTTGAGTGTCTCTTCCAACCAAAATGATTCTATGACCAAAGGCTGCTTTTTCAGGGTGTCTGGGCTATCCAGGTGCCCGTTTAACAGTGACACAACCTCAGAGGGGCTGCAAATACCAGCCCCAAAGCCCCCAGGTTTGCTGCAATGGGCTGTGACTGCAGCCTTGGAGTGACATGTGATGACCAGGGTTCATGAAGCAGCACGGCCCTAACCGCGCTTTAAAATTGCCTCTCCCATCGCTGCTTCACAAAAACCAGTGAAAAATGGGCATTAAGCCTGTCTGACCAGGACTATTTGATAAAGACATGTGCTCACCTTACACGCGTGTACAAACCAGACAAATTTGATGAAGGGATTTGTTAGCAGAGATGCTACGGTAAGTGCTCTTGCTGCTGCCTCCTCTGATTTCGTTCTGAAGGCAAGGGTTGTTTTGTTATTTTTTATGTATATATATATATATATGTATATTTTTAAGTGCTTTTCTTATAGCTGCTTTACATTTTGCTCTGTGTTACGGAGGAGCTAACTCAGCAGTTTAGCACCCAGCCACTGTTCAGAGGAATTTGCGCCAGTCTTGTTTATTATTTTGAGCACGGTCAGTTCTGGTTTGCTATTAATTGGCAAGCAGGAAATGTTTCTTGGACTTCTTAGTTAGTTGAGTCCATTGCTGGGACGCTGCTGTCGAGGAGGGGAAGCTCATAGGAGACTTGCATTTGAGTGATTTGCACCGAAATCATATTTTGTTTGTTAATGTATCTCTTGATACTTGAGATGTCAAATACTCTGATTAATGATCACGGTTTAAATATAGTTTATAACTTTCTTCTGATGCGCATACCGCCTACTGTATCTGCACTGTGGAATATACACACAGTGTGGCTGTGTATAAATTATGTAGCTGTATAATTACACCTACTGAGGAAGAGATCTGTCTGTATTTATTTTTATATATTATATGTATGTGTATTTTAAAAAAGGGTATCACACAGATGGAATCTCTCCTAGATCACATTTCAATAATAATCATCACAGTTTAATTATGTTGTGGCAATTTTATTTTCTCTTATTTTATTTTAGCTACCTCTAATAACTGCTAATTTTCCAACCGGAAAGGTCATGGGACGGATGTGAATAAACACATAGTAAACTGGATGTAGTAAATAAACCCACTCTCAATAGCAGCGGTATTAAGCATGATAATGGTGCAAGGACTGTGAAAATAGTCTTGTCACCGACATTCTGATCGTATGAATTAATGGCAGTTGTGTAATAAGAGATTGAACAGCAGTTCTTGTATCAAAGTGTCTTTGATGTGGGGTTAAATTCCTACAGGACCCTTTTTATAAGGCATAACCCACTGTGATTCACTGATACCATCTCAACCTGCTCTGCTGGTGCCTTTAGCTTTGATTTGTTAGGTTCTATCGTCTATTGCCATCCTTGTTACTGTTGTGTTTGGGTGTTATGTGCCTGCTGAGATTTTCCTGAGCTTATTGCCCGGACCTGGGATGCACTGGAGAAAAAAATCAATCTGCACTTACTCTGTTCCTTGTGCCATAAAAACCCAGCTCTGATTACTTTTGGAGACAGGAGACAAGCCTTGGATGGACTTAATATCACCGAAATCTTGCCCTAAAACTTGCAACTGAGACAACTGTTTCAGTCTTTACTTAGAATCTTGTTTGAAGAAAATTTCATTGGCCACAGAGGGCTGGAGCCGAGCGGCTGTTCGTTGTAAGGAAATTCAGGAGAAGACTTCGACAAATAGTGCCAGGGATGGAGCTTGTGCGTGGGGAGGAGGCTGAGCTGATGGTTGTGCCAAGGATTAACTGGAGAGGGAAGATAATCCCAAAACAACAAGTGGGATGGCCTGAATTTACAGGGCGGGGATCCCATCTCAAAGCAAGGACTTTAGCTGCTGAGCTGCCAGCACCTTCACAACAGAGCAGTTTGGTTCGGATGTGTGTCCGGGCTGCGTGTAGCAGTTGTGTTTGTGTTAACTGGACAGGTAAAATCCTGGTCCTGTTGAAACTGGGATCAGAGTAAACAGCACTGGGAATATCTGCCCGTGCTGGGAGAGAGGTGGTTTGCAGGTTGTGGTGGAGGAGCAGAGCATCTTTTCTTGGGAGACTGTTAGTGGGAGGACGGGTATGGATCTGTCTTTCTCGCCTGCTTCCATCGTGTTTTCTGCACCGCTGCTCACATCTCAGTTATGTCCACTGTGGTGGTGACTTTGGTATTTTATTTTATTTTATTTTATTTTATTTTATTTTATTTTATTTTATTTTATTTTATTTTATTTTAATTTTTTATGTTATTATTTTATTTTA